>SNQJ01S0047487.1:62364-75300 GCA_010110895.2 Picea sitchensis | reverse complement strand
CACTTTTTATTTACTTGAAATATTTCTCTCCTATGTATATATTTATAACAATTTAATTTTCATTGTTTTATCATATTCTATTGAATCACATATAGTCTGAGTGGACCTAATGGTTAAGAACACGTGTTTCCTCCTAAAAGGTCACAAGTTCAAATCTAGAGGGGGGTAAGGTATGTATACTTCCATAGACTAAGAGTTAAATCCTTGAGCGAAGAGGGAAAATAACTCACACCAAAATCATCCATACAATAAGGTCTCATAAACTTCAGCTAAAATTAAAAAAAAATACCTTTACAAGATCTACATCACATATCTCAAAATTTTCAACATACAATAAGGTCTCATAAACTTCAGCTAAAATTAAAAAAAAAAACCTTTACAAGATCTACATCACATATCTCAAAATTTTCAACACAGTATCTATATAGAAGATAGGAAGAAACATCGTCTTTTATTCTAGAAGTTTTATAAATACTTTTTTTATTATTAATAATATGATTGATNTAATTTTACTTTTTATTAATTTTTCGACCTTATCTTTTAATTTATAATAATTTAATTATAAATTAATTAAATTTTCTTTGCTGATTAGATTTTATTGTTATTATTATTATTATTATTGTTTTTAAGATTTAATAAAAAATTTGCGTGTTAGAAATGTGTTTGTAACCTACGGGGCCAACATTTTGAACCAGTGTCTAAGAAACCACAACCAGGGGCATTTAAGCCATCAAAATCACCCGAGGATCACACCGGACCTGGGCTGCACCAACCCTTAACATGGCTAGATTTTTGGGTGTCTCCTCCCGACTAAACTCACCATAAGGGTATTGAATTTGGATCACCTAGCAAATGGAACCCACACCTTAATCGATTGAGCTAGTGTGACTTGACTAAGATTTACTAACTCATTTAAGCTCTTCTTTTTTATTATTCAAAATTAATGTTGATCTCTTGATGATGGTGGAATGGTCATTCAAAAGATAGGAAATGTTTCATAATGAGAACATAGTTTAATCTAAAAAAAATCTTCATTACGATGAATTGCAAAAATCTTCATAAATAATAATAATAATAATCTAATTTTAAGGTCATGACCCAACCAAACACCAAATTGATGTATAAAACCCTCTTATTTCTAGGATAAGTGACCCCCTCCGCATAATGATTTGACTGCTTAAGTCTACAAAGGTGTACATGCCCTACCCCACTTTAGATTTGAACCCATGACCTCCTAGGAGCATGAATATATTCCTATTTATGTGTATTGACAAGCTTGATTTTACTTTGTCCTCTCAATCTCCAACTCAATTAGGGGAAATTCCATGGGAATAATTATGAAAACCATTGAATTACATTAAATTTGATCTCCAAACTGACTTTTTTTTCCTTGGGAAAAACTTGAAGGGAAACACAAGGAATGCTTCCCCACATTTATGGATGACATCCCTAGCAAAACCATTTTCATAGACTAGTGCACCTAAGATAAGGGGATACGAACTTAGCCCTTGCTCACATAAAACTATCCAAATGTATGACAACATTGGTGACCACTAATTGAACTAACCCCTTAGACTTCTCCAAATTGACTTATTTACACAAGTTTGTCAAATTTGGTTCCTAAAAATAGCATTCCTACAAAGAATGGAAGAAGGCCCAAATGAGCTCTTTAGTACTCTATGTTGTGGTTTTTGTGCTTTGAATGAAATATTGGCTGATATTGAATGTTGGAAGAGAACATGGGTTCGGACTTCCAATGGGATTTGAACCAAAACCTTTCTTTCTCCTTTATCACAAATAACAAAGGAGTAATGATCAATAAGCATGTATTGACATTCTCAAGTCCATGTTTCTCTCATGATTGCAAATTTTGAAGGCGCAAGGATTGATAAGAAATGATTGACACTACTAGGTGCTATATCACATGGAATTTATAGAGAGACAAATTGAACAAGAGATGGTGATCTATGCATGGAAAGAAGATTAAAATGAATATATATATATATATATATATATATATATTTGTCTATTGTGTATCCATCACACTTCATGATGCATTTTGGGAGAGGTTTTCTTATTGGTTTTCTCTTCCCATATCATGTGATGTAACAAATAGAAATATTCAGAGCATAAATCTTAGATATTACTTAGATATATTGCAAAAAGGAATATAATTCCATGAACAATGAACAATATGAAGCAAAATATTATACCTTTATTGATATGGAAGCAATGTTTACTTTCCTCTTCGAGGGGACAACCTCCAATAGAGAAAAACTCGGATTACAAATGATTTCCAAGACACCTTTTACAATGCTTCTACATATTTATATAGTACTTCTATCACATAAGAACATTCTAGAGAAGGAACTTTCTAGTAGGCAAAACCTTTCAGTAAGCCTTTTTACAATAATTGTAATCACACTACTACATAGGCCTTATTTACTAATGATGGCCTCCATATATAGAATTACATAGAAATTTATCTACTTAGGGGGTTAGGGAGGTTAGGACCCTAACATTCCCTCCCCCTTAAAAATCAACATTGTCCTCCAGGCTTGAGATATAGAAAGTGTTGTAGAATCATTGTTGGTTCCCTGTGGCATCCTGGGTATCCTTCCATTGTGTTAAAACTTCCTAGATCATGTGTTGGTGGAGACAACACTCATGTTTTTCAAGGATGGAATCTGGCTGCAACCAAATGGAACCTTATTCATCCAACTCAATAAATCTAGTTTGAACCTGACAGTTGGATCCAACAACTTTTTTTAAGCAGGAGACATGAATTATTGGATGGATCTTAGAGTGGATGGAAAGTGCTAATTTGTAAGCCACCTACCCAATACACTTGAGGATCATACAAGGGCCATAAAACTTTGAAGAAAGCTTCTAATGTTGGTCTTCATTGAGGGAAGTCTAATTATATGGTTGTAGGTGAAGGATTACCTGATCCTCTTCTTCAAAATGACATTCAGAGTGATGTTGATCAACTTATTGCTTCATTTGATTCTGAGCCATGAATAGATTATCTTTGAAAGTGCGTAGAATGTCAGCCCTAGATGTAATGGTTTTCTCAACCTCTTGTACTTTGGAGACACTTGGTAGGTAAGATAATACTAATGGAGGCTTTTATCCATAGATTGCCTTAAATGGGGTTATACATGTGGCACCATGATAAGTTGTATTCTAGCACCATTCAACTAAGGGAAACCACTGAACCCATTGAGATTGTTGCTTTGAAGTGAAGCACCTCAAATATGCTTCCAAACACGTGTTGACAACTTCCAATTGACTATCAGTCTGGGGGTGATAGGCGGTGCTAATATTTAATTGGGTTCCCTATAGCCTAAACAATTCTTGCTAGAAGTTACTAGTGAAAGTGGGATCACGGTCCATGACAACAGATTGTAGCATATCATGTAGTTGGAATATATCATCCAAAAACCATGGAAGCTTTAAAGGGGCATTGGAGAGCATAAAAATGAGCATATTTAGAAATCCAATCAACCACAACCATAATCATTGATTTATTTCCAGATTTGGGCAACCCCACTTATAAGTCCATAGAAATTTTTGTCCATACCATAGGCATAATATGTAAAGGTTGTAATGCACCCGAGGTCTTCGTTGTTTCTCCCTTATGTCATTGTAAAATATCACATTCGGCCACAAAAGTGAGGATGTACTTTTTAATGCCTTCCCAAAAGAAATAAAATTTGATCTATTCATATGTTTTATGAAATCCATAATGAACCATTGTTGGTGATGCATGGAGTTCAAATAGCACAATGGATTTGAAATTAGACTGCTTGATAAAAAACATATGCCATGTATCGTAGAGTTCATCATTGTTCCACGTGTAGCTAGGATATGCATTAGAATCAAGTTGAAGTTGTTGGATCATGCTAACAATCTTGGGATCAATGAACCACTCATTATGGACTGCATTCAACCAATCAACCATAATGAAGGAGAGTGAAAAGAGGGACCCTTCCTCTTCATATCTTTTAGAAAGAGAATCAAGTACCACATTCTCCTTGCTTTTCTTGTAATTGATCTCATAATCATAGCCTAACATTTTGGTAGCTATTTCTGTTGTTCTAATGATGAAATCCTTTGCTCCAAAAGGTATTTGAGGCTATAGTGATCAATTTTAATATGGAAAATATGCCCAATCAAGTAGGGGTGCTAGATATCCACAACTTGCAAAATGGATAAGATTTATTTTTCATAAGTGGACTTGTTCAAGTGTCAATCACAAAGTTATTTACTGGTATAGGCCAATGCTCTGCCATGTTGCATGAGAACTGTGCCTATGCCTTTTCCCAGACCATCACATTCAAAAACAAAATTCTTAGTGAAGTTGGGAAGAGTAAGTACTGGGGTGGTACACATAGAATCTTTCAAGTCCTGAAAGGCTTTATTTGTAGCTACATTCCAATTGGAATCATTTTTCTTAAGGTAGTGAGGGGAGCCACAATTTTTGCATAGTTCTGGATGAACTTTCAATAGTACCCTATTAGACCAAGGAAACCTTGTAAAAATTTAAGAGTCATAGGATGGGTCCAATCCTTCATTGCTTCAATTTTCTTTGGGTCCACTCGTACACCATCCTTACTAACAATATGGCCCAAATATTCAACTTCTGAAACACTAAAGGAACATTTGGACCTCTTGAGAAATAATTGATGATGAGAAAGGAGATCTAAGACCTAGTCAACCTGGGTAGTGTGGGCCTGCCAATTTTTTTTGTAGATGAGGATGTCATAAAAAAAAGATAAGGACAGATGGCATAGAAAGGATGATAGTTGGAACGAAGATCAAGTTTGGTAAAGAACTGGGAACCTTTAAGTTCATCCAAAATATCATCAATGACTGGAATGGGAAACTTTTCCTTGATGGTGATTTAGTTGAGAGAATGAAAATATGGACACATGCACTAGGTGCCTTCTTTTTTTAGTACCATGAAAAAAGGGTACAAATAAGGATTGGTACTAGGGAAGATGAAACCCACAACTAAAAATGATTGAACAATCTTTTCAATTTCATTTTTTTTAGCAAAGGGGTGGCGATAAGGGTGAACAATGGGTGGGAGGATGCCATGTATGAGAGGAATGGATTGATCATGGGCACCATGATAGGGTAGGAGGCTTTGGGGGGTGTCGATACTAATTGATGTTTGGAAAAGAGGAACTGCATGTCGGGATGAATGAGTTGGGAAGGATTCTTAAAGGCTTGACTAATATGAAACTAGGCGATAATTCCAAAATGGACCTTTTTGAGGAGTTTTTCCATACGATGTGAGATGACAATCTATGGAGAACCTGCAGTGATTCCTTGGAAAGTGTAACAATGCCCAACTTGCTATAAGCTCATGTATAACTATTTGAAATCCATGGTTATGGGACCTAGTGTGCACAACAATTCAAAACCCAAAACAATGTCACAACCACCCATTTCAATGGAAAACATGTGGGATTTCAAAGAATAATCACCAATTTGAAGGCACACATTTTCACAACAACCCCCACATTTCATGGAGCCACCATTAGGAATCATGATCTGAAAGTTGTTCGATGCATAGATATAGCAATGTGTCTCTTGGGAAACATGATAATGAATAAAGTTATGGGTGTTGTCACTGTCAATTAGGATAATGAATTTATGGTGCTTGATATAGCCAGTTAAATTAAGAGTTTGTGGAGCTAAAATACTAGTCAAGGAATGTTGGGAGATTTGGGGTTCCACATCTAGTTGAGAAAAAAGAGGAATTATGTTCTCTGGCTAAGGCAGAGGTTCTTGAGGGAGAGCATCACCATCATCTTCTGAAATGTCTTCAAAATTTCCACAAAAATAATCACCAATTTGAAGGCGATCATTTTCACAATGACCCCCACATTTCATTGAGCCACCATTAGCAATCATGATCTGAAATTTGTTCATTGCATGGATATAAAAATGTATCTCTTGGGAAATGCGATGGTGAATAAAGTTATGGGTGATGCCACTGTCAATTAGGATAATGAATTTATGGTGCTTGATATAGCCAATTAAAGAGTTTGTGGAGCTTAAATCCTAGTAAATGCGTGTGGGGGAGATTTGGGGTTCCACATGTAGTTGACCAAAAGGAGTAATGTCATTATATGGTTGAGGAAGAGGTTCTTGAGGGAGAGCATCACCATCATCTTTTGAAATGTTCACACAAATTTTATTCTATTTACATTTGTGCCTAGGAAAATATTTGTATTCATAATTGTAACAAAGGCATTCAAGTTGGCGTTCTACCATTTTAGCCCAAGTTAGTTTTTGGATCTCTAGAGGAGGAGAGGGAAGATAGGGATTGGTGGGATGAGGATGGGGGATAAAGTTTGGATTTTTTATATGAGTAGTAACCACATTTTGTTCTTTCTTATATATATGAGTGGCTTCGAGCCAAGTTGTAGGGAGAACCATTAAGACGTGAGAACAACTTTCTTCCTTTAGACCACTAATAAAGCATTCCTTGAAAAAGGTATTCAACATGCCTTCCGTGCGGAAAGTTGGTTGCTCAAAAGCAAATATGTAATATTCAATTGTACCTAACTATTTAAGCTTGGTTTAGTGACCCAAATGATGAGTATCAATTTCAAAATGCTCATAAATATTTGTGTGACAAATTGAATCCAAGCAATATAACCTATGTGGGAATTATTACACCATTGTCACTATTGTAACTGCTCTAGATCTAAATATAAGACACCGAAATAAATTTTCATTAAGTCATTAGTGATGTCGTGCAATGAAAAATAATGTTCCATTTGAGTGACTCAGGCGGTGGGGTCTGAGCCATCAAATTTATTCACATCCACTTTATTAAGGCGTAGATCACAAACAAGGGTGTGAGAGTGAAGCCCCATGGAATGTGATGATTCAATTCCCTCTTGGTGTAAGGGTTGTTCTTGGTAGTGGGTGTCCATGAATTTATTAAGAAATTCAAATAGTTGGTCCTGTATGCCATCCAATATTTGTTGAGCTTGGTATTAACTGCAGTAAGTCAGTCATTAACTGTAGCAAAGTTTTGATTGGTAGTAGCTTGAGATTTCATGATTTTGGTTTGTAAGTCTTCACAGAACTATTCCAAGTTAGTAACATGGTTTCCAATATCTTGGTTTTGGGTTTCCATGTGGATGGGGTGCACAATAAAAAAGGTGATGGGAAACTGGGGATAGCAGGTCCACACAAAAATACTTACTAGAGAATTGTAGGAATGTGATCAATGCCACTTCTTGGAGTTATTCAGACAGGTATTTAATAATGCGATGAGTGGGTCCACATAAAAAAATGGATTATGGAAGAGGGGTACAACTGTGATCAGTGAGGCATAAGAGGTATATTGAGATAGGTCCCAAATAAGGGTGTGGGTAGGACCATTTTATACTCTTTTTTCTTACGCTTGTAGAGTTATAATGCCAAATGAAAAATAAGATATTTATAGAATTCTCAAATTCTTAATATTGAACATTATGCAAGAATTTCCCAAACTAGAAGCAAGAAGCAGGGTTTTCAGTGACTGAATGTTAAAAATTTCAATAAATCCCCTTGTTTTAGAATTTTTCTGGACTTATAGCAAGGAATAGGGTTTCAAGGGTCCTGAGTATAAGGGAGTGAATTATGCTATATCTCTCTAGTATACTTGCAAGGTACCACATTAATACTTGACCCAATATATCAAGGTTCTAACTAAGGAGGTTCTACTGTACCCTTAGTTGTACCAGTCGATTACCCATGTACGAGAGATTAATATTCCCAAGTTCTATTCTCGGTGCCACTATATTAGTTAAGTGGTAGAGAAACTAATCCAAGGTTGTTTTCAGGACACCTACATGACTTATGATATACATGAGGGTATGCGGAAGTGAATTTCGTATACAGGTGTTGTCTGATGCAATACTACTCTAAGGGGTACCAACATACAAGGGTTTCCAACCAGGTGAAACCTCTTGTAGTTCTTATGTGCATGCCTCCCCTACCACATGTTTACCCTCTTAACAACATATATCTTATTTATAGATGCCAGAACACATCTCTAGCCTGAAAAAAATTGTTCTAAAATTTGTGCCAAGGAAGTGCTCTGATACCACTTGTGATGTACCAAATAAAAATATTTAGAGCACAAATATTAGATATTATTAAGATACATTTCATAAAGGAATATAATTGTATGCACAATGGACAATATGAAGCAACATATTATACCTTTATTGATATGGAAGCAATGTTCACTTGCCTCTTCGAGGGGGCAACCTCCAATAGAACAAAGCTCATATTACAAATGATTTCCAAGACACCTTTTACAATACTTCTACATTTTTGTATAGTACTTTCTATCCCCTAAGAACATTCTAGAGAAGAAACTTTCTAGTAGGAAGAACCTTCTAGTAAGCCTTCTTACAATAATTGTGTTCACACTACTACATAGGCCTTATTTACTAATGATGGCCTCCATACATAAAATTACATAACAATCTATCTACTTAGGGGGTTAGGGAGGTTAGGAACCTAACATATTATGGACAAAATAATAATAAGTAGGGCATTGGATTATATTCTCAACTAAAATTACCCAGTGCTTCTCCTATGTTTAAATCCAATATGTATGGGTAATATTTTCTTCCTTTAATTTTCTATAGAACATCTTAAATTATAATTTGACGACATTGAATGAACGTACATTTTTTGGCATCATTCATGTTGGATTTAAAATACAATGTTCCAATTTGTGCATCTTCTAATTTATATCACTGCAAAAGCAACCCTCTTTGGGTATATGGAACACAGAGAGATATTACTTGTGTACATACTATAGTAGGTCAATCTCCATCTCAAATGGTGATGTATTATTATGTTTAGTGGCATGGAATATTTATATCATAATAAAGTTGTAGTGATCAAATTAATGGACTTTATATCCATTTAGAGGTCACTCTCTACACGCACAGAAGGGAAAGGAAGAAATAAACATTTATATGTTTTGACAATCAGTTGTAAGCATCTTTTCATATTTCATATACTAGAACAATAAGGAAATAATGGGGTGTTTATTGGAAACTATTAGCATTCCTTCATGCCATCTTATCATGGTGGTGAATTAGATAGTCATCTTAGCATAGTTATATTAATAAACATTTTTGTTATGAAGAACACTTACTGGATGACACTCTTGTTATCTATGTCATTCAATTAATGTTTCTTTAATTATACAAATCACCATCCATCTATCGTCATCCTACAAGTACAAATTAAATACTTATGTCATTCATATTTGTCTGGGCTTCTCTTCAAGATTATGCATCTTGTGGCTAATGTCCTTGAAACACTTAACTCATGTTGTTACTTCATATTGCTCCACACTTTATATTTCTACCATGATTGATTGATTGATTGATCATTGTGATTTTCTTGAGATTGTGTCTCTTATAACTAATAGAAGATAATTGTAATGCTTGAAGAACCACAAATTTAATTTACGTGAGAGTGTGATGGTGGTGTCACTCTAGATGGACCCCCCAATAACATCATGAGTAACATGGAAGTATTTTTGGCATAGAATATAGGCATGCATTATAGACTATGTTGAAAACAACGATGGGTGGTGTTTGAGCCATCATTCGATCTAGGGGTTGAAGGAGCTAATACTAGCACGAAGAAAATCAATAATGAAACTTTGATTTCCACAATGTCATGTGAATCCCCTAGGTCTTCGGCCATTACATCACCAACGTTACATTATTTTCATTAGTGGTAGGCTCATCATTTGTAATTGTACCAATTGTATCATATATACATAAGTTCAAGGAGATATTGTGTTAGAGATCATCAAGAGTTATTTCTAAACATAAGGTATAAAGGAGGTTGCCACCTTGAAGTGGCATTTTTACCAATTCAATTTTTATCATTCTTAAGGCATGTCATTACTTATTATTTATATTCTTATGTTATTTGGGTTAAATGTATCATAACAAGGATTGTATCTTACAGACATGGATTTCTCCATTTTCTAATTAAAATTTGTGGAAGGAGATAAGGTGAGAGTATTACCAAAATGTTATCACATTTTCCATGTGGATTGCATAGACTTGTGGTCAGTTTTTAATTCCTATTGTGCTTCATGTCAACAATTCTTGCTTGATGTGTAGTTAAATAAATGATTAGGGGTCACTAACCCAATTATTGTGATCACTCAAGGCACCAAAATTCCCATCAATGAAAGAAACAAGGGTGTCACAGTAAATCATGTTGTTCAATGTTTCCATGATTTTGCGAGCAACTCGACAATGGCATCTTCTCTGTCTCTACTTCCCATAAAATCAAATGTATTGGAAACAATGTATGTCATTTACACTGAATATCTAGATGCAGAAAAACTTTCACATCAATAGAAGGGAACATTATGGGAATGACCAAAGTCATCCCTACAACTATGTAGATGGAAGTAGGAAACACAACATTATTGCAACCCATATATATACTCATATATTAGATTTATTAAATAACTAAAAGGATTTGAAAATAATATTGTGATTGAAGGCATATTGTTATTATTATTAAATATTGTATTGGTGGAAGTCATGGGAAGATATATGGTTTTATTCCATAGAATTAAGTAGTACAATTAAAAAATTAATGTAATTTATATGGGATTAATGAAAATATTTTACTAATACCAAACATAAATTAATATTTTTTTCCATAGTAAAAGCATCGTGTTTCTCCTAATACAAAACCATTAAAATGTATAAAACAACTATTTTTCCTTTGAACATACCCATTCTCCTCTATACTCCTATTGAGGTGATGGGGTACTCCAAAACAATCCATATGATCTTTGATAACATATTGTGACATTCCCAATTTCCTAATTGAGCTAAGCTATTATATATAAATCATAGGGAAATAAAGTTTAGTAGTAGAAATAATATTGCAAGTAACAAGCCCCTGGGGTGTAGATCAGTGGGTAATAGAGTGCACTGCTAAGGCACTCCATTATGTGAGGTGACCGAATTGAAACCTTGAATTACCCATGTTCCATGCTTGGGGCATGTGAAATTACACTTGGAGGTTATAATGGTAGCATTCGAAACCAACCCCGTGTCATGCAAGTACGAGCCTACCCTAGTTGTCAATTCCACCGGAAGAAAAAAAAATTGCAACTAACAAATTAATTCATTACCCATGTACACATTTAGCCATTTGAACACATAAACAATGATTTTTTATTATGCATGGAATAATAATAGTTGGTATGATCTAGATTATTTTCGGCACGAAATGAGATCGAAGATATAATAAAGAAATGCACAGAGATATCGCGTATATCCAATAATATATCAGAGATGCAACCATAAACACAGAGATACAATAGTACACGATTTCTATTAATGAAAGAAATGTACAGAGACTATAAAAATACAAAGTGAAAGACTCGCTAGAATGGTGGCAGCTTATCTCTGAGAAGAGATGTGATGGCTACACGCATTCGCAAGAAGATGATTACAATGAGGCTCTTAAGGTGTTTTTACAATAAGCAGGAATGACAAAAACCCTAGACATCCAAAAACCTAACCCTAGAAGATGAAGCGCCAAAAGTCATGTGGGCCCTGTTTGGGTAAGTGAGTACATCAACTTCCCGGGGTCGTAACTTTTGCATAAGATCTCTGTTTTAGGCGTGTGATAGCTTGTTGGAAATGTATCATCAAGGAGATTCATTTTGGGGGCTCAATATGCCTTTAGATATCATCTAGAACCTTGATCTCGAAAAACCTTCATTTGGGCCCTCAAAATGGCCTCGGAAGTTAAAACCTGCTAAAAATATTAAATTGCCAAAATTGCCAGAAAACTGTTTTGAGCCAGTTGGAAAAGATGGGTGGCCACTGATATCCACCTGGATCAATCCTCCCTCCTTAGGAAGCAATGGTCTTGATTGCGTTGATTTCTCGAGGGAGAGGGAAAAGCGTTTGTTGGATCTGCATCTTGGTGAGTTGTTTGTATTGCTGGAGACATCGCACTGCTCAGTTTGTGGAAGTATGTCAAGAACTTGTTGAGGTTGAGGTTGTTCAACAAGTCGATATACATGAGAGGACGGTGTGCAGAAGGAATATTTGCGCTTTGTTGCAGCCTTGTAGACCTGCTTCTGTTGGATAGAAGGTGATTGGGGGAAGGCTGTAGTGGTTGCAGTGTCCGTCTGTTCTCCTTTTGAACAGATTGTGAAGAAGCTAAATTTTGGAGTATGAGATACTACTTTGCAACACTTTTTAGGTGGAACAATAGTCATAACTACCTCTGGTATTCTGTAGAGATGACCCCCCAAAGAAACAATGACATTATGGGGTCGGGACTCATAAACAACATGGCGCTTCCACATATATGGTTGGCCCAAGAGAACATCACAAACATCCAGTGGGGAAACATCACATAATACCTCATCCTTGAAGGGTTGGATTTCGTATGACAATCGACATTGCTGGCCGACACGGAGATCTCGTCCTTGGTGAAGCCACCCGATGTTGTATGGTTGTGGGTGTGGTGTTGTCGACAATCCCAATTGTTTGACGACCTCTGTTAAGATGAGGTTCTTCTGGCTTCTGCTATCAACAATAAAATGTAGAGGGGTCCCCTTCACCCACATCTGTGAATGAAAAAGGAACTCCCCCTCTTCAGGATTTTTTGGTTCTTCTAGTTGAATTGTTGCAGTCGCGACAATAGCAGTGGGGTCTGCGTCAATGATCTGTCCTTTACCAGTATTTTCAAAATCAGATTCTGAATCAGGGTTCGGCTCCTTGTCTTTGATATCGGCCACCAATGACTATTTTGAGCAACATTCATTGGTGTTGTGCCAGGGGATTTTGTGGAAATCGCACCATTTTCCAGTGTCCTTCTTTGTCTTCCCGTGACCCTTCT
>SNQJ01S0047487.1:14660-62354 GCA_010110895.2 Picea sitchensis | reverse complement strand
TTTCTATTAATGAAAGAAATGTACAGAGACTGTAAAAATACAGAGTGAAAGACTCGCTAGAATGGTGGCAGCTTATCTCTGAGAAGAGATGTGACGGCTACTCGCATTTGCAAGAAGATGATTACAATGAGGCTCTGAAGGCCCTTTTTACAATAAGCAGTAATGCCAAAAACCCTAGATATCCAAAAACCTAACCCTAGGAGATGAAGCGCCAAAAGTCATGTGGGCCCCATTTGGGTAAGTGAGTACATCAACTTCTCGGGGTCGTAACTTTTGCATACGATCTCTGTTTTAGGTGTGTGATATCTTGTTGGAAAGGTATTGTTGAGAACCTCGATCTTGAAAAACCTTCATTTGGGCCCTCAAAATGGCCCCGGAAGTTAAAACCTGCTAAAAATAGTAAATTACCAAAATTGCCAGAAAACTGTTTTGAGCCAGTTGGAAAAGGTGGGTGGCCACCGATATCCTCCTGGATCATGGTATATGTGAAATTATATCTGCATACATCTCCTATACTTTCCCATAAAAACAAATTACATTTATTCCATATTTTTGGATATTCTATGATACCCACAATGCCCATTACACCCATTTGACATTACTGGAAATTAACTTACATAATAGAAGAAAAATTATGCCTTTTGTTTTACAAATGATGGTAGATAAAACCTTAAGATCCACTTTTGGATATTTCCTAGACAATCCATAATGCACTCTTGAGACAATACTAAATACCAGACTTGTGTTTTAGCCAATTAAGTACATGATTATCATGTATATAAATAACCACAAACATTAGTAATCATCGTATAAGAATGAAGACCAAATTTCTTATATGTTATAGGTTGCACTTAGGGAAATAGTTCCATGGTAGTATTTTTCCACCTAGTCATATACACTAGCTCATGTAGGTGTCACCCCTATGTCAGGAAATGAAACAACAAGGGTGAATTTATTGACTATGGCTCTGGTTCTCCTCACTCGTCCCAATTTATAAACATTACAACCAAATAATAACCTATCAGACCATTCTTACTACAACAAACCCACTCAACCAACCTCTCTTCCCCCTTAGCCTTTCACAACACAAGGAATGGGATTCCCTTATTTTCTAAACAATCCCTTAGGCTATCCCCCTTCCCTCTAGTGTTCCAGTATAGACTAGCCAAACCATATATACTACTGGGAACTAGGGAATTTTAGCTTTAACTCAATGATTGCATATAAACTCGTTCATTGTTTACAAATTCATCCATGACAAAAAAATACGACAAAATGGGTCTAATGCACTTCCCCAACAACAATTACCAACAATGAGAGAGTGAATGAATGATTTCCAAAGATGGATCCTTCCCAAAAGCTTGCATGAGTACTAAGCTTGCATGGAGAGAATGTGCCCTCCCACAAAGATTTGGAAATAAACATAAAACACATAACATGAAAGAATAGGAAGGCTTGAGAGATAGACACTTGGAATCCACAATGAAACATTATTTATTGGGCTCACCCCTACTTCCCCACTCCTTGGTTCATTTCCACATGGTGTTCCTAGGAAGTTATAACCCCAAGTGCACCTTACATTATATTATTATTATCGATTCCATATTAATTATAATATAAACAAATGGTAATTTCACTTTCCATTTACTTACCAAATAGTTACGCAGTATGCCCAATTCTCATATGGGTTATTACATTCCGAATACGTTAACAATAATTTTCAAACTTAAATTATCACACTTATACAATATTAACATTATTTTCTAAACTTAAATTATCATTTTATACAGGACTATCATTATTTTTAAAACTTAAATTATTGTACTTATACAAAATTAACATTTTTTAAACTTAAATTATTGTACACTAATTGATTTCAGTGTTTTTCTTTAGTGTGATTATCATATGCAAATTGATTTCACAGATTTTCTTTAATACTACAAGTGAAATTGGCACCAAAGTTGCTTATTATTTTCCTCTTAGATTGCTTGAATGTATTAGTTGTGCATAGCTCAAAACTTTTGAGTGAAGTGCATGAAAATAAATGCAAATTGATCAATAAAGAATTATCGATCACAACTTCTAGTTTTTCATGATTATAAGTGGTTTTACTTGTACAAATTTTCTATTAGAATAGCGATAATTTCCTAGAATTTGCAAAAATCAAATATGAGATAAAATATGGACAAGTGGGCTGGACCCATGCAATCCCTTGTCCATATGGGTTGGATCTTGGTGGTACCAGCCAAGATTTCCCATGCTTTCTTTTTAGAAATTTCAATCTTTCCACTACCTTAGGATCTATATAGCTATGACTAGCTCCTAAATCTATTAAAATAGTAAAGGCATGGTTATTGATCATACCTTCTACTTCAATCATGTGTGATTGAAACTCTTTGTGCTTGTTGTCTAGGGATGCATAGATCCTTGGTACACTTCTTCCCATGTCCTCCATTGTTTATGCTTGTTGTACATTGTGGAAAACTCTCACTTTCACACTTTTGTGAGGACAATCTCTATACTTATGGTATCCTTTACAACCCCAACATTGAATGGGTGTTTTCCTTGGCCTTTTCCCACCTACCTCAACCATTTTGTGCTCTCTAAAAGATGGTTGTCCTTGAGGACTGTTTTTTTTAAATGATGGATTGTTCCCCTTCTGCCTTTGTTCCCTCTTAAACTTATTCTTGTCTTCCCAAGCTCTTTGGAAAGTAGGCTTTCCCTTATGCTGATAATATAAGCACTTAGCTCTCCTTATGGTTTCCTCCAAGGTTTTAGGGTCGTCATATTGAATTTTATCACTGATTAAATATGGAAGCCCACTCAAATATCTTTGAATATTTATTGTCTCATCCTTGATGAAGGAGACATACTTCAACAGTTCTAAAAATATACTTTCATACTCATCAATGGTCATGCTACCCAGTTTGAGTTCAAAGAAATCTTTCATCTTTTTGTCATAATACCTCTTGGTTAAGTATTTCTTCTCAAAATGCTTCTTGAATTCCTTCCATGTAACATTCTTCTCTATGATGTGATGCACTTGCACAATATGATCCCACCACATGGATGTTTTTCCTTTAAGCTGGTAGATAGCAATTCTTCCTTCTGCATGAGAAGAATAATTATGCAGTTGGAAATATTTTCTCATGCCCAACGACCATGTCTTAGCATCTTCATCTTTCTTGTGCTCTCCATCACAGGTAGGAGGTTTGATCTTGTTCATTTCTCCTTTCAATTCATCCACTCCAGACCTCCTATGCTTCCTGATAGCAGATGGACTTGAGATTCCATGTTCTCTCCTATTGGAATGACTTTGGGAGTGATGGTGATGTCTGATATCACTCCTTGATCTTCTTTTTCCCTCATGGGTCCCATGGCTTCCTGATTTGTTGGAGCCACTCTCCTTATCCAAATTCTTTTCAATTTTGTCCAGTATTTTCATTAACTTTGTATTGAAGTCTTCCTGTTTCTCTTTGGCTTTCATAAGCCTTTCATTATTATCCTTGTGGATTTGGACATCTGTCTGCAATTTTCTAAGGGTCTCAGCTAGATTTATGTTATCATCCCTTTTTCTCCATGTCCATTGGATTTTGTTCCTTCCACCCCCAAATGGACATCCATTCCTCTGATCTCATCTTCTTGACTGTAAGCCTCTTGTGCAACATCCATCTCTTTTCACTTTGTGATAACTCTATTATGTTCTCGCAACTATTAATTCTGCAAAAATGTGCAACCAACAGAACTTTTTCAGGCTAATTGTTCTTAATAATTTCATGAAAACATGAACCATTATGATTCATTAATATATCAAACTTATTTCTATTGATTTCCTAATAAATTGATTATTCAGATCCAATTTATGGGTGAACAATTATCTTCTATTGTTCAAGACCTTTCCAATTTCTACTTCCATGCTCAACTCTGAGTTTTGAGCAGGAAGTTATGGATACTTGAAAAAATGTCTTTTCAATGATGCAATCCCTATACATTGATTCTTCCATCTCAGAGTCAAATTGGATCTTGGATCCATGTTGGATCCACTCTTCAGGTTTGTGTTCTTTCCTTACTTCGTTAGGTTTAGTTCTATACAAATTAAAAAAAACCACGGGCTCCTTCTCTGTTTTCAAAAGAAAATTTTGGGAACTTATCCCTTTTTCTTTAGTCCCCCATATCATGTGACCATAGGATATAACCCAGCGCTAATAGATAGACAATTATCATGTGCTTCGGGCCTCCGGGGCTCCAGAACTTTGGGTTTCAGAGGTTTACCTTTCACCTCACCCCATTTCCTTCGAACATTGAAATGGTGAACTTTCGAACAATTGCCTATTCAGAGATTCAGAGCTCCGGTACTTTGGAGCTTCGGGATTTGGAAGATCTTGCTACTTAATTCCTTATTTCTCCTTAACACCGAACCCCTGAACTATTGGGGCTCACTTAGTATAGTGCACCCGGGGTGCTACGTGTCAGAAAAACAGAGGTGACACGTGGCTCAATCATCTGTTGACGCATGTCAGGTTCCCATTGGCACAACTAACCTGTCAAATGCATGAAATATATGGACACATGGCATGCATACAGTGGTCCACATGACCCTAGGTGACATTATTTCTATATTCTGTAACTTCATAAATTCGGGCTTCGACGGACTTTGCACCCACACACTTCTAATATCCTGAACGTCGAATTTATGAATACTCGAATGACGTATGATCAATGGTCCTCATTCCATGTTTAGATAAATGGTCAATAGGAACTCTAAAACTAGAGGATTCTGGAGTTCTAAGGCTCCATCTTGCGCTTCCTCTTAAATTGTCAAAACCATGAAGGACTGAGATCTATGGTCAACATTCACCTGTCGACGGATGACCGGGATTGACTCCAATTTCAAAAAATGAGAAAACTCGTTGATCTCTCGATCACTTTAAGATCGACGATCCTGGTTAAAAATGACCCCAACTTCTGTAATGGAAATATGTGTGATGGAGCGGGAATCATATCCACCATTGATCTTCAACCTTGATGGATATCTACAGTCCTGATGGATTGCAGAATGTGAAGTAACGTATTCATTAATTTTCCTTTGGATTTCCACAATTGTTTATGTCCATTGATCTAGTCATCAACCATGTGCTAGACAGGTTCTATGTGGAAGATCCTAAGAAGTGGACACATGGCCCAATCTAAGGGGTGACATGTGTCAAGTTCTAACTAGAAAAATCATTATTTTAAGAGAACAAAACACATTGACACATGGCACGCATATTGTGTGCCCACGTCACCCCAGGTGACATCATCAATCCACATCACTTAGGTGCTTCTTGAATTCAAATCTTCGGGACTTCGGGAGTTTGAAGATCCGAAAGTTCTTCCTTCATCATCCATTATTTCCTCTAAACGCCAAATTCCCAAACCCCTTAAATTTTTTGGGGTCCACGTAGTATTGTTGTCAACATATAAGATAGTGACATGTGGCCCCACTATTGAGTGACACATGGAAAACTTAGGGAAGGTCCATGTCACCCTAGGTGACATTGTCATGCCATGTCATATCCAACGCTTCGGGACTTCAGAGCTATGGGACTTCGAAGGATTTCACATTTTCACACCCCAAAACTCTCGAACTCTGAACTTTCGAACACTTCCCGCACAACCACAAACCATTTCCTCCAGAGTGTCGAATTGTCAAAACTTCTAGATACTTGATAATACACTGACACATGTCTCTAATATCATATGGTCTAGATTGGTTCCATACTTTGGGGCTCCAGGAGACTTCCCCACACTACACCACAAATTCCCCGAACGACAAATTCCTAAATAGGATGATCTGCTGACATGTGTCCTCATATAGGAAAATCTAGATTCACTCCAGAGTTTGAGACTTCAGGAGGAATTCCATTCTGCGCACACTTCCACCAATTTCCCCGAACTTCGAACCAATGAACTACCTAGGAAATCCAATGACTCTCCTTCTCCCGAATGATCTATGGTTGAGAGTCACTCCGAGACTTTAGAGCTTCGTGCTTCAACTCCTTTCTCAAAAAAATCTTTAAAAGTTGTCGAAGTAACGAAGTCCAAAGGACTTGATGATTAATTGTCATGCACCTTCTCCAGATCCGATGGTTGTGAGGGATCTAACTTCTTCCAAATAGCTCTAACGACCCAAATTTAAACTTTGTGGCCTAACACCATGGTTGTCGTGGTTTATCAAACTACTATAGCTCCCGAGATTCTGAACACATCTAAGGTGTTCCCTCGGCACCCTCTTGGCACTCTGTAATTTTAATTCTCTAAAACTTTTTCTTCAAAAACCACTTATACGGCCCAATCCAGGCTCAGTGTCGAAAACTGGACTCTGATACCAATTTGTAACATACCCGAGTTGCCTTGTCAGGGCATGCTACTTCAAAAGAAACTGCTATGTTCAAGCTCTGATACCAATTTGTAACACCCCCGACCTTTTTCTGGGAAATGTCACTTGAAATAAATACAAAAAAAAAATACTCACTTTGTTCTGATAATCAAAATTGTCCATACCTAGGCATAGACCTGTTGGGATATGGAAGACAGAGCTGTTTGTGAAACACCATACATATAAACTTAAACAACTAATATGCATTATACTAATACATAAATTAAATGCGTAAATCATAGCAATCTGCTACAACAACTTACACAAGCAATATTATAAATATCATGGCATGTACATAATACACAACACAAAATTAACATAGAGATGGTACTTATATTTTTATGAAAGGCACCAACTTCATTCAGACCTTCCACAAACTTCCCACCTTAGACCACACTGCTCCAAGTTATCAGCAGTGGGTCACCCCCGAGCTGGGACTAAAATCCACCCAGGGTAAAGGGAATCATAGGCTAGGTTGAGACTACAGAAAGCTGCACAATGCAATAGGAAGGATTCCCTCCCAAGAGCCTACTTATGCCCACCACTCACAGACTCTCATTCCCCACATGTCTGTCCCACCCAGAGAATATACACCTTCATTTTTCCATAGTCCATCGGCTGCTCCAGTTCCCTTGTAGGGCTTCGACAACAGGGAAGATCTGGAATGCTCATATCTTTGTAGCTACTACTGAACTCCCTCAAGGAGAAATCACTTCCCCAACAATCTCTCTCACTTGGACAGAGTTTCTCATATGCCTGACAACCTGCTTATTCAATAAATGGGCCTGACAACCTACCTCTTCAAAACCATAGGCCTGACAACCTGCTTCTTCTATCTAGCTCCTAAGTCAAACGGGTAACCATAGTAGAAAAATTGGGTATGGGTTCTGGTAATGACAACAAGCCACACTAGTGTAGAGAAAAATGTGGGTAGCAACAACAAAATGGCTAGGGTGCAATATGGCTTAGGCATTGCGCARTCATGTTGTGCCTCACATGAAAAATAGGTTAGCTTCACGGATTCGCARGTTTCATAGGTTGCAGAGGTCAACGATGGAKTAAATGGTTGGCTACGTGAATGCTCAGTCTGAGTGGATGCGTAAGTGGGGAGCATGGAAAGAATGTCCAAAATGTTGAGTGAGCCCCTAAAATGATGGATTTTCCCCCATAAAAATGCATGCACCGAGGTTGAAACATGGCTCTCTTGGAAGCTCGTTCCTCTCCACTTCATATGCCTGACAACCTGCTTATTCAATAAATGGGCCTGACAACCTACCTCTTCAAAACCATAGGCCTGACAACATGCTTCTTCTATCTAGCTCCTAAGTCAAACGGGTAACCATAGTAGAAAAATTGGGTATGGGTTCTGGTAATGACAACAAGCCACACTAGTGTAGAGAAAAATGTGGGTAGCAACAACAAAATGGCTAGGGTGCAATA
Source organism: Picea sitchensis (assembly GCA_010110895.2). Lineage (NCBI taxonomy): Eukaryota > Viridiplantae > Streptophyta > Pinopsida > Pinales > Pinaceae > Picea > Picea sitchensis. Next base: position 54,496 of record SNQJ01S0047487.1, on the reverse strand, counting down.
TGGCTTAGGCATTGCGCAGTCATGTTGTGCCTCACATGAAAAATAGGTTAGCTTCACGGATTCGCAGGTTTCATAGGTTGCAGAGGTCAACGATGGAGTAAATGGTTGGCTACGTGAATGCTCAGTCTGAGTGGATGTGTAAGTGGGGAGCATGGAAAGAATGTCCAAAATGTTGAGTGAGCCCCTAAAATGATGGATTTTCCCCCATAAAAATGCATGCACCGAGGTTGAAACACGGCTCTCTTGGAAGCTCGTTCCTCTCCACTTGGAGTTCGTTCCTCTCCCCAAAGGAACTTAGGATAACAGGGGTTATTTCCCATACCTTAGTATTTTAGGAAAATACATTACAATATTCCTATGGGGTTAAGCCCTCAATATTATCATTTTTCACTAGCCTCTCAGCCCCATCCCTTTCCCTACCCAGTGGAGCTTATTCCCCCATAACTCTTTATTCGTGGTTGGTCTACACATAGCGATGTAATTATATTAATGATGTGATTATTTACATATGAAAAATCAGGCTTCTTGGCCTTCAACATCTAGGCTCTCCAGCCTAATAAACACATAAGCCTCCCAACTTATAAACACTTGGCTCACCAGCCTATAAACATCATTACAATTCATCAGGGGCTAGGCCTTGGGGTATTACAAAAAGTTTGATGTTTTCTTTTCCAGTGTTCTTAAAATTTTATTTTTGAAAGAGTCTTCGAAGCATCACCAGTTTCACATCAATAACCCACAAGTAATTAATAGACAAACAAAATGGACACTTAATATAAAAATAACTAGAATCTTTTCTTCTAGAGAAAACACACCATAGTATAGGTCTTAGGGCCTTCAGATAGGTTGGAGAGTAAATTATCCAAGACCATCAAACTATAAACTAGAAGTTGATTAAAGAGTGTGAAAAATCCAGTAGTAAAAAGGAGTGTTTGCCAACTTACTATTTTTAGCAGTTTTTTGGGTCCCAAACTTTCGGGGCCATTTTGAGGGCCTAAACGACATTTTTTCACGATCGAGCACCTCAAAGAATAGTAAAGGCTTTGATTAAGCCCCCTAAATGAAGCTCCTCATCAATACCTTTCCAATTAGCTACCGTGTGCCCTAAAGGGAGACTGTATGCAAAATTTACGACCCCGGGAAGTTGATGTACTAACTTACCCCAACGGGGCCCACATGACTTTTGGCACTTCATCTCCTAGGGTTAGGTTTTTGGATGTCTAGGGTTTCATAATTCATGTTTATTGTAAAAAGGAATTCAGAGCCTCATTGTACTTATCTTCTTGTGAGTGAGTGTAGCCTTCACATCTCTTCTCAGAGATAAGCTACCACCATTCTAGCAAGCTTGTTTTCAGTCTGCATTTTACATTTTTCAACATATTTATTATTTAATAGAAGTCAAGTTTTACTGTATCTTTGTTATTGTTCACTGTGTCTCTGTGTTAATATTACAAATTTGTGGTTTCATTTATTTCCACTCATAAATCCATATCAATGGTATCAAAGCGGTCTGCTCCTTGTCATTTTTTTTAATGCATATTCCCTGACGCAGTTAGGGCATAAAGAGTTGGGTCTCGAATTTGTTTCTCTTCAGAACAACTCCTCCTGCATGCCCAAGAGGCCGTCCATGGAGGGAGAAAATAAAGATGAAGGGATAGGATATCCTTTCAAAATGTTTCTCAAGGAATCCATTGAGCAACAAAGGAACGAGATGATTGACATCTTTGCACAAATCCTTCGACGACTGCCAACAAGCGACACATCCACCTTAAGCGGAGGTGCTTCCCCCTTCAAGGTACAAATAAATTTTGATATTCCTATATTTGAAGGTAAAATAGATGTGAATGCCATAGATAAATTGTTAAACCTTCTAGAAGGGTATTTTTTTGTCCACAACTTTTTCGATAGAGAAAAGATTACATTTTCACTCCTTAAGGTCGTCCCCCATGTCAAAGATTAGTGGGAGACTTTATGTGAGAAAAAGGAAATAGAGGGTTCCACATTATTTTCAGTTTCACCCACTTGGGGTTCCTTCAGGGATGCTATTAAGGAAGAATACTACATTGTTGGAAGTTATGATGACTTGTATACAAGATGGACCACATTGCAGTAGGAAAGATACCAAACAGTGCCAGAGTTCACCAATGTCTTCCATACCTTGCGCACCAAGTTGGGTATCAAATATTATGAGCGACATATGATGCTCAAGTATTGCAGAGGTATTCATAGATACATCCATACATAAATGGATGTTTTGGACATCTAATCCTTGGGAACAACCTATCAATATGCCATCAAAATTGAGAAAAATATTAAACAAAAGACGCGGCAGTTTGGGTCTGGGAACCCCTCACAGTAGAAGCAGGGAAAGGGAAACCCCAACCCACAGAAAAAAGGACAAAGAAAAGATGGGAAAACTCAGGACAACCAGTCGAAACAACAATCAAAGAAGGATAATGGGAAGACGAAGAAAGATACCGAGAAGTGGTACGAATTCCATAAGAGCCCCTAGCATAACATTGTTGATTGTCGCTCAAAGTAGTCATTGGTGGCTGAGGTAAAAGCCTCTGAATCAGATGCAGATTCTAAATCTAAGTCAAAACCTAAAAAGGGGAGATGGATCATTGACGCGAAACCAAGTTCCATCGCTGCTACCACCAAGATCCAGCCTAGTGAACCTAATGAACCAAAGGAAGGTGAGTGCCTCTTTCATCCACAGATGTGGATGAAAGGCACTCTGCTGCACTTCATTGTTTATAGAGGTAGCCAGAAGAACCTCATATTAGCAGCGGTTTTCAAGTGTCTATCCTTTCCGACAACACTGCACCCGCAACCATACACCATCAGATGAGTTCGTCAAGGAAGTGATCTTCGCGTTAGCCAACAGTGTCACCTATCGTATGACATCAAGTCATTCAAAGATGAGGTATTGTTTGATGTTGCTCCCCTTGAAGTTTGTGATGTTATTTTGGGCCAACCTTATTTATGGAAATGTCATGTTGTATATTAGTCTAGGAATCACAGTGTTATTATTACTTTGAACAGGAAATTGTACAAGATACCCGAGGTGGTCCCACCTAGTGTTATTTCCTTGATCTCTGCCAAGCAATGCAGGAAGGTCATTTCTCAGACCGAGAAGTTTGTCTTCTTCATGATTCTCTCTTAGAGTGAGTGAAAGGTTGCAACCACATCCATGGCCTCTACAGCTGACCTCTCCACGTAGTATAAGTAACTGGATAAGGTCGTTGAAGAATACAAAGACATATTATCATCACCTATTGGGGTACCTCTACACTGTCAGGTCAAACATCCCATCAATATGACCCCCGATGCACCGGTACCCAATGGGCCAGTCTATCGCTGCTCTCTACTAGAAAATGAGGAGATCAAGCGTCAAATCCAAGAAATAATCCACAAGGGGAACATCCCACCCAACTCATCACCTTGTGGAATCCCAATCATGTTGATGCAGAAGAAAGACGAGACCTGGCGACTCTACATTGATTATCAAGCCCTAACTAAAATCACAGTCAGGAACTGGTACTCGATTCCTCGAATCGACGATCTCCTTGATCAACTCAAGGGGGACAAATACTTCAGTAATATTGATCCGAAGTCTGGCTACCATCAGGTCCCAATAGAACAGACATATGTATGGAAAACTGCCTTCAAGTCAAAAGGTCTTTTTGAATGGCTAGTCATGCCATTTGGTTTGAAAAATGTCCCAATAAATTTCATGAGGATGATGGATGATATCTTGTGGCATTTCACTAATTATTTTTTAGTGGTGTATCTGGATGACATCCTCATCTACAACAAGACTTGGGCATAACACTTGCAGCATATTTAGCAAGTTTTTCACACTCTGCGACAACACAAGCTATATTCCAACTTGGAAAAATTCTCCTTCGGCATGGACAGGGTCTAGTACCAAGGATACATTGTTGATGCGCATGGTGTGCATGTTGATCTAGCCAAGGTACAAGTCGTCCGTGACTGGCCAGCCCCAACCATGCTCACTGAGCTTCGAAGCTTATTAGTCCTTGCCAATTTCTATCACAGGTTCATGTTGGGATTCTCCCATATTGCATGGGCCCTGAGCCAAATAACCAGGGGTGATGGTAAGGAAAAATTTGTGTGGGGCCTGTTGCAGTAGAAATCATTTTATGATCTGAAGCAACGCTTGTGCTCAACTCGAGTGTTATCATTACCTGACCTGCAAAAACCTTTTAAGATCGAGAAATATGCTTTAGACTATGCTATGGGCATAATCCTCACTCAGCACGGCTACCCCGTGGCCTATCATAGTGAGACACTATCATATCTCATTTGTAGGTACCCTACTTACGACAAAGAAATTTACTCCATTGTGCAAGATTTTTGCCAGTGGAGACATTCTTGGGTAGGAGACAAGCATCCACACTAATCATAAGTCGTTGCAGTTCATGCAGACACAAGGTAAATTGCAGAATGACCACCATCAAAAGTGGTTCACATATTTGCAGCAGTTCCACCTCAACATCAAGTATAAAATAGGAAATACCAAATGATTTGTTGATTGCCTCAACTGACCTCCAGTCATGACACTGACCACAGTGCTAGACTCTTGCATCCACGAGACATTTGTATGGCCCCACCTCTATGAGACAGATCCCGACTTCGCCAACACCTACCAGATGTTAGGTGCAAACACACATGTTAATAATTTCCATCTTCAGGATGGGTTGTTGTGCTATCTGGGCCATCTCTATTTTCCATCAAGCAAGCGAGTGAAGCTAATATGGGAATCCCACTATAGTCATGTGGCAAGACACTTTAGCATGGAAAATACAGTGGAAGTGTTGCAACGAAATTTCTACTGGCTGAAACTTCGACAGGATGTTAGCAATGATATATGGTCCTACACTTCCTACACTATTTCCAAACTGACCACTAAGAAACAAGGCATGTAAACCCCTCTACCTAATCCTAACAGGTTGTGGGAATCCATATTAATGGACTACATGTCGGGCCTTCCATCCACCAATCAGGGAAATGACTGTGTTTTTGTGTTTGTTGATTTCTTTTCCAAGATGGCGATTTTGGATCCCTGCAAGAAGAGAATCAGATCGGAGGCCACTGCCAATATATTCTTTGAATGAGTGTTGGTACACTTTGGGATCCCACAAACCATTATCTCAAATCGGGACAAACAGTTTCTCAACACATTATGGCCAAGCCTCTGGTCACTACTAGACACCAAGCTCACCAAGTCCATTATCGTACACCCCCAGACGGATGACCAAATTGAGGTTGTCAACCGAATGATCATGCACATCCTAGGCATGTAAAATTCCAAGCTCCCTCGCAACTGGGATGAGAATATTCCATATGTTCATCACAACTACAATATATCCATACATAGCTCAATCGACCACAACCCCTTTCAGGTGGGGTTTGGATTTCAACCATTAGGTCCCATGGTTGTTGTACTACCCCTTGCAGCCACCTAGGAAGACTCATCGCATGCTCTAACTGAAGCTGACAAAGCCATCAAGTTCATTGATCAGATCCATCACATCCTCCAATAGGCTTAGGATATTTTATAGAATGCCAATTCCAAGTACAAGCAATGCCATGATCAACATTGGGTGCCAGACCAGTTTTAGGTGGGAGACAAAGTTTGGTTGCACTTGTAGAAAGAATGCCTTATAGGGCCTCATAAAAAGGTTCATCCACTCTGTGATGGAACTTACACCATCACCAAGGCTATGGGTGACAATTCTTTTGATCTCAACCTTCCCCCCTTCCTTGGCTTGCACCCAGTGTTCAATGTGGACCTCCTTCAGCCTTATTTTCCACCATTATTGGACACCTCAGAGATAGCATAACATTTGACACCAACAGAGCTCAACATTCAATGCATGGAATAGGAATCCACTGATCAGATCATGGAAACACAAGTCAAGGTCACTCTCCATCAGAGGATCACTCTTTATCGGGTTCTCAAAGCAAAGCAACTCGTGCACCAAGGCAAGTGACTCACTCAGGGACAAATTCAACATAAATTTCCTCATTTGATGGGGTAAATCAACACAATAGAGACCATTTCTTACTAAGGGGAGTGGATTGATACAAGAGGATCTCTATGGCCACCCAACTTTTCCAACTTTCTCAAAACAATTTTTTGGAAACTTACTATTTTTAGCATTTTTTCGGGTCCCAAACGTCAGAGGCCATTTTGAGGGCCTAAATGGCATTTTTTCATGATAGAGAAATTCAATTATTATTAATGTCTCTATTTGAGCCCCCTAAACGAATATCCTTGTCAATATCTTTCCAACGAGCTATCATGCACCCTAAATGGAGATCGTATGCAAAAGTTACAACCCCGAGAAGTTGATGTACTAACTTACCTGAACGGAACCCACATGACTTTTGGCGCTTCATCTCCCAGGGTTAGGTTTTTGGATTTCTAGGGTTTTTGAATTCATGTTTATTGTAAAAATTCCTTCAAAGCCTCATTTTACTCATCTTCTTTTGAATGAGCGTAGTCGTCACATCTCTTCTCAGAGATAAGCTGCCACCATTCTAGCAAGCTTGTTTTCAGTCTGCATTTTACAGTTTTCAACATATTTCTTTTTTATTAGAAGTCAAGTTTTATTGTATCCCTATTATTGTTCATTGTGTCTCTATGTTAATATTATAAATCTGTGGTTTCATTTCATTCCGCTCATAAATCCATATCAGCTTACTTTGGTGTGTGTTGGAGTATTACTTGTATGGGTGTTGGGCATGCATTTTGGATACAATTTTGAGTAAAATACTAAGTAATGGAGGAGATGCGCAACAACAGAAGAAAGAAGAGAAGGCATGAGAAGTGTGCAGTAAGGGCACATTCAGGATTGAACTGTGAAGTAAAATCCTATTTGGTGGAGAATAAAGAAAGAAGATAAAGTGGGTGAAAAGGAAGGACAATAGTTCGACATGAAAAAGTAGGAAGAAAAATAGTCAAGAATGAAAAATCAACATGCAGATGCAAAAGAAGGAGTCAACAAATGAGTTTTAATGAGTCAACATGAGTTTTAATGAGGCAGAATGAGTTGTAATAGGGTTTTAGGGATAAGCAAGTAGGGTTTTGTGCCCTAGATTCTATGTATAAATATGTAATGGGTCGGGTAGGATAGGCTGCTAGAGTGGAACTATGTGTTGTTGAAACTGAGAGAATAGACTGAGAGTAAGACAGAGTCTATGTCTAAGTAAGGAAGGAGAGTTGAAAAGAGAGGCTTGCACTATAGAGTGGCCATGAATAATGGAGAAGTACATCATGATGTATCTATTGTAATCATAGTGCGCAAGCTTGAAATGATTACAAAAAGCATAATAAAGAAGTTAGTTGTTGTTGACGTAGCCCAAGTATTGGGTGAACCACGTTAACTCTATGTCTCTATATGTGTGATTCATGTGATTGTTTATGTATAGTAGGTTCATGCATGTTAGACTAGATTTTTTTACTATATGATTACTACGCAATAGTTATGGATGTTCTAGTGAATGGTTTATGTTGCAATTTGTGTCATGGTGATACTACATAAAATCAATTACAAAGTAAACAAGGAATAATAGACAAAGGATAAGGCACAAAAAGTAAATAAGTAATAATGAATATGATGATCACTTCCCATCCCCTTGTTCTTGCATGCAGGTGATTCCAAAAGGGCCAGTATATGAAGGGTTTTGTTGGTTAGATAACTTGAACCTAGGGTCTTACAACCGTGCACCAACACATGGTTCTATTGACAGGACCCGAAATCTCTGATTGAGGGAATGTTTTGGAGGTTGACTAAGAAAGAGATCATTGAATGGATAGAAGGAAATGAACAAGAATTTTTTTGGGAAGAGAATAGAAAACCTCAGATGAGCGACGAGAAATGGATGCAAAGGTATGTGTACACACAGTTGCATAAGGTTTTCTTTGGAGAATTTATGATTATCTTAACTGAGTGGTTAGAAATATTAGTGGATAATATTTTAAGGTACCAAACCACAACTCCGAGTAACTGGACTACTGAGTTGGTAAGAAAATTGAATTTTGTAAGTAATATGACTTCTCGTGCAGTTGATTTCTTGCTGGATAGTATATTGGGAGGTTATATTACATAATTTACAGTGGATTGTACCCATTCATACAGTATTGTAGAGAGGGAATTCTTCAAGGGTCCACATGGAAGGTTTATGAAATCATTGAGTACTTGGAAAAAGATGTTGTTGTACGACAAGTGTGTGATGAAAATGGAGTCTGATTTATATGGGGCTTCATGCACATAGAGGAACTAGGGGATGACCATAGGGTAGTATGAAGGTAGGAAAGAATGAAGGAGGAAATGAAGAAGAAAGGGAGGGACCAAGGATGCAGAGAACTGAAGAAGTTGTATCAGAAGAGGAAGATGAGTTTGGAGTACTATAGAGTGGAAGAAGATACAAGAGACTGAAGACTGGGACTTTAATAGAAATGAGAGTCGCGCAATGAGCCTAAGGGGAGAGAACCCTACGCAATAGTCCATATCGTAGAAATACCATACATAGGAGGAGAGGATGAGAATTATCAGTTCATTCCTATAATAGAATATCTAGTAAGTCCTACTCAAACTGGATCCTGTGTCAATTATATGACCCTGTGTGTGTCACCTAGATCAGAAATAACATTTGAGGATTTTTCAAAAGAACTTATAGTTAGCAGGGGGAGATAGAGTAGTAGTAGTCAGAGCAGTGGAAGCAGTGTGTTGAGTCAGATTCAACCAACATCATGAAGGAGAGGTAGTACACAAAAAAACATGGCAGGTTTAGACAACACCTTGAGACTCCATGAGTTCCAAGGAGTTAGGTCAGAGGACCCAGAACAACATCTATTCGTATGTGAAACAATTTGGGCTACGAAGAATGCCCAAGATTATGTTGTAAATATTGTGTCATTGGCAACAACATTTAGGGGCCGCACACTAGTCTAGTACATGAAACTGCAGAGTACCACACCTACATACCAAGCAAGGACATTAGCAGAGATTAGATAAGCATTGTTGAAAAAGTTCAATAAGCCAAAGTCTGAATCACAATACATTACAAAGTTGAAGGAAATCAAACAAGTACATAATGAATCAATTTGGGATTATGACCAATGTTTTAAGGATCTGTTGGGTAGATTGACATTCCAGATCCTTGATCAACAACACCAATAATGGTTTATTGTAGGATTACTACCACACATTCATAGGTTGTTGATTCAACAGAAGGTTGTGTTGCAGCCTGGAGCTTTGGATATTGCAATGAAACCGGAAGCATCTCCTATAGGAGAGAGTGGAGGGATGGCACAAGTATAGATGTAATTCGATTCCTTGATAATTCATTTGGCAGAACTTACAAAAGGAAAGGAGAAGAGGGAACAAGTCTGGTGTACCAAGTGTAGGACTGAAGGCCACCATAAGGACAAATACCCAACATTTGCACAATATTTAGTGATGGGAGAACCAAATCCATTAACAAGAGGGCGATATTGTGAGATAGGTAAGAAATGGGGACATCATCCGACTGAGTGTCTATTACTGCAGAAATACTAGAGTATGCCAAGGAAATTATTTTGAAACTTTTGCAAGTCAGTTGGGAACGACGAAAAGGATCTATGTGCATTCAATTTGATGAGGGAGCACACTTCAGATATGTATAGGATTCAGGAGGATAATGATGCAACAAAATGAGGTGGTCCACAATATAATAATCAGAGAGGCTTTAATGTAATAAACAGAGGAAATTTTGGCATAGGTTGAGGTAGAGGAGGTAGAGGACCAACAATATGCTACAATTGTAATCATCCAAGACACTTAGCTCAGGACTGCCCGAATCCGTGTACAACCTACACATATTGTAGAACATTAGACCATGTGATAGAAGAATGTCCTCAACTACTAGAAAAGTGGTAGGAAAGAGGGATTCAGAACCAAAATCCAAATCAGAATGTACATAGGATATCAACCAAGAAACATAATGAAGGACCTAGAATAGAAGTTGTTACACACGGAGGAACTATAACATGGGTTGGTGTGATGAATGGAGGGAGCATGATGAGAAATGGGTAAGGAAATCAACAGGACCTATGCCAACATTCGACCTACAACAAGAAAAGGAGATGTATTAGAGGGTAAGAAAATAGATACTAGGACCGGATAGGGTAGCATGAACATCATCTACGCCTCTTGTCTGTGAACGTAATATACCGGACAAGGCACTTGGGAAGGTAAGTACTATAAGAGAGTTTATGAGAAGTTCCATAGAGTTGATCAAAGATTAACCTACGTTGAATGCATTATCTGAAATGATTGATCATTTCACACAACAAAGGGAATTTTTTATCGCACAGAGGGTAGTGAATCAGTTAATGCACAAAAAGAGGACCAACGAAGAATTTAGATTAAGTGCGTAGATTGGGGAATATGGTGTGGATAATGTTATTTTAGACTTGGTTTATGATGTGAATTTATTACCAAAGTTTACAAGGGAAATGATGGGGAAACCCAAGTTGTTCTGGTCTCTTGTTCAGTTAAGGTTGGAAAATCAACACAATATAGTCTTGTTTGGTTGATTGATATGAGTACCTATGAATATAGATGGGGTGCACAGTGTAGCATATTTGGAAGTCATTGAGATCACGGATGATAGTCAGCCATATCCAACATTGATGGGAGTTGAATGGGCCTTTGATAATGAGGGAATCATTAATCTGAAGAAGAGGGAAATGATATTTGAGGTGGGAGACTTGAAGGTTACTGCACCATTGGATCCGGCGAAAGGAAAGTGGTATATAGAGCCAGCGAGAGGGAACGAAATTGACAACTTGTATAATATGATTGTGCGGATGGATGATTTTTTTAACCCAACCATAGATGGTGCGATAAGTTAGTGAATAATTAGCTCATGTGCATCAGACTTAGAGAAAGGTTCAAAACATTGGTAGTATATGATGCATGAAGTATAAACTAGACGATGTGCACGCATAACTTGATCATTGCACTGGATTGGAACATAGTTATGTGATCCATCTAGGTATGATGGATTAACTGATATAAGATAATTTGTAAAGGAGTTTGAGTTGTGAGTACTTGAACAAGAACAATTGTTGGCACTAGATATTGTCTTGAAAGCTACTCCAGCCAGATGGTCGGCTGCACATAATGAGGGAATGGAAGACTAGTCGTAGTGTAGAAGACTAATGCAAGTGAGATTTGGTACCGAGTTGGAGAATATTGCACAAACGTATACAATGATAATTGACCCAACAGATCATATTGGGTAGCATAGAAACATATGGGGATTAATACCGAAGAAGGAAAGGGTGCACAGGTTTATACATACATTGGATACAATTATGAAGAATTAGTACTTGGAACTAAAAATGCGTAGAGAAACAAAAAATTGGGACGAGATGATTTAGAGGTTCAAGGTAATATTTACTTTCGAACATGAATCTCCATTACTAGACACTGTCATACTGGTCATTCGAACCAAGAACTTCTCATAAGAAGGGACAGTGGAGGTGGTATCTATGTGCAAAGTGCATAGAGTTTCTATGATTGTCCATGAATTACTGGAATGTTACAATGTTTCTAAAGAAGAACACGATGAGGAAAATCCAAGGAATCTACAAGTACCTGAAACTGAAGGGGAATGCATAGTAGAAGGGCCAGAGCTCAAATCTTTTGTGTACACACTACCACTAAAGACACGAAAGGTAAATATTGGGACAAAGGAAAACCCAAAGTTTGTGCAGAAATGTGATTATTGGAATGATGAAACTATGGAGAAGATTGCAGATTTATTGTGTGAGTATCAAGATCTATTCCCAACTACATTCTCAGAGATGAAGGGGATAGTTGGGGAATTAGGAGAGATGAAATTCCATTTGAAACCAAATCCTAATCCAGTGTGATAGATACCCTACAGGTTAAATATGAAGTATAAAGAGAAGGTGAAAGTAGAGATAGACCGAATGTTGTAAGTATGAATTATTGAACCAGTGGTGGAATCATAATGGACAATTCTAATGGTGGTACAATATAAGAAAACAGGAGGAATCAATATTTGTGTAGATCTAAGGAATTTTAATGATGCATTTCTACATGATCCATTTCCAACACATTTCACAGATGAAGTGATAAAGAATTAGGGGGGCATGAGGCTTATTCTTTCACAGATGGATTCTCAAGGTACCATCCGATAAAGATTGCGCAGGAAGTGATCCGGATTTTATGAGCAGAACGCAATAAATATAGATTATTAAAATATGCTTAACACAAAATAAAAAATATACAGTAAAATTGGTTTTCTATTCAATAAGGAAATAAGCTAAAACTGTAAAATGCAGCGGAAAACAAGCTTGGTGGAATTGTGGTGGCTTATCTCTGAGAAGAGATGTGACGGTTGCGCTCATTCACAAGAAGATGTTTACAATGATTCTTTGAAGGCCTTTTACAATAAAAAAGAATTTCAAAAACCCTAGACAACCAAAAACCTAACCCTGGGAGATGAAGCGCCAAAATTCGTGTGGGCCCCGCTTGGGTAAGTTAGTACATCAACTTCCCGGGGTCGAAACTTTTGCATACGATCTATGTTTTAGGCGCACGATAGCCCGTTGGAAAGGTCTAATTGAGAATAAAAAAAAATTACTGGCCCAATTCAGTGCCTTTTTCAATAACCTGGGCCCCAAATCCCCAAAAACATCGTTTGGGGCCTCAAAACAGCCCTGAAAGTTTGGAACCCGAAAAACTGCCAAGGTGGAAAACTGTTTTCGAACCAGTGGAATAGGTGGGTGGCCACCAATATCCACCTGGATAAATCCTCCCTCCTTAGGAATCAATGGTCTACATTGCGTTGAGTTCCCTCATCAGATGAGGAAATTTTTGTTGAATTTGGCCCCGAGTGAGCCACTTGCTTTGGTGTAGTAGCTGCCTTGCTTTGATGACTTGATAAATATGAATCCTTTGTTTTCAAGTTCCCTTGATCTATGTGTCCAAAATATGATCACTGGATTCTTGTTTCATGCAGTCAGGGTTGAGCTCTGTTGGTGTCAAATCCTCTGCTATCTCTGAGGTGTCCAATAATGGTGGGAAATATGGCCAAAGGAGAGCCACGTTGAAGACTGGATGTAGACTAAGGAAGGGGGGAATGTTGAGCTCAAAATAATTGTCACCCATAGACTTGGTGATGGTGTATGGCTCATAAAGGAGGGGGCGAAGCTTTCAATGGGGCCCTGTAAGGCATTTTTTTTGCAAATGCAACCAAACTTTGTCACCCACCTAAAACTTATGTGGCACTTGATGTTGATCATGGTGTTGTTTGTACTTGGCATTAGACTTCTATAGAATATCCTGAACTTATTGGCATATGTGTTGGATCCACTCAATGAACCGAGTGGCTTTGTCATCTTCTGGTGGATCTGGGGACGAGTCAGCTGAGGTGGTCACCAAGGATAGTGCAACATCCATAGGGCCCAATGGTTGGAAGCCTAACCCCACCTGAAAGGGGTTGTGGCCAGTTGATCTATGTTGGGCTCGGTTGTAGCTATGTTGTACATAGGGAAGAATCTCATCCCAAGTGCAGGGGTGTTTTGAATTGTACATGCGCAGGATATGTACGATCATCTGATTGACGACCTTAGTTTGGCCATCTGTCTAGGGGTGGAAGGCAGTGGATTTGGTGAGCTTGGTATCCAACAGTGACCGGAGGCTCGACCAGAATGAGCTGAGGAACTGACTGTCGCGATCTGAGATAATGGTTTGTGGGATACCAAAATGTACCCATACTTGTTCAAAGAAGAGCTTGGCAATGGCTTCTGTTGTGATGTTCTTCTTGCGGGCGGCTAGAATCGCCATCATGGAAAAGAGATCAACAACCACAAAAACGTAGTCATTGCCCCTCTTGGTGGATGGGAGGCCCGACATGTATTCCATTGAGATGGATTCCCATGACCTGTTAGGAGTAGGTAGAGAGGTGTATAGACCCTATTTCTTAGTGTTCGGTTTCAAAATAGCACATGCAGTGCTGGACCTAATATACTTGGCGACATCCTGTCGAAGTTTCAACCTGTAGAAATGTTGTTGCAACGCTGCCACTATATTTTCGACGCCAAAGTGTCTTGCCACCCGACTGTAGTGATCTTCCCAAATCAGCTTCATGCACTTGCTTGATGGAACACAGAGATGGCCCAGATGGCACAACAACCCATATTGAAGATATAAATTAGCGACCATTGAGTTGGCGCCCAACATTTGGTAGGTGGTGGAGAAGTATGGGTCTGTCTCATAGAGGTGGGGCCATCAGGAGGTCTCGTGACCGAAAGAGTCTAGCATCGTGGTGAGTGCCCCAACTGGAGGTCGACTGAGGCAGTCAACAACTCGGTTGGTACTTCCTGTTTTATACTTTATGTTGAGGTGGAACTGCTGTAAGTGTGTTGACCACTTCTGATGGCGTTCATTCTACAATTTTTGTTGGGTTTGTATGAACTGTAGTGGCTTGTGATCAATGTGTATGATTGTCTCCTTCCCAAGAGTGTAATGTCTCCACTGGCGACAGGCTTTCACAATGGAGTACATTTCTTTGTCGTAATTAGGGTACTTCTTGACAACATCTAATAGTGTCTCACTATGATATGCCACGAGGTGGTCGTGTTGAGTGAGAACGACACCCACAACATAGTCTGAAGCATCTGTCTCGATCTCAAAGGGATGTTGCAGGTCCGATAATGAAAGTATCGTGGATGAGAACAAACGCTTCTTTAATTCATTGAAGGCTTGTTGTTGGGACATACCCCACACAAATTTTTCCTTACCACCACCCTTGGTTACTTGGCTGAGGTCCCATGCGATATGAGAGAATCCCAACACGAACCTGCGATAGAAATTGGCAAGGCCGAAGAACCTCTGAAGTTTAGTGAGTGTGGTTGGGGCTGGCCAGTCACGAATGACCTAGATCTTGGCTGGATCCACATGCACACCATGTTCTTCAATGATGTATCCTAAGTAATGGACCCTGTCCATGTCGAAGGAGCATTTTTCCAAGTTTTCATGTAGTTTGTGCTACCGCAGGGTGTACATGACCTGATGAATATGTTGCAAGTGTTCCTCCCAAGTCTTGTTGTAGATGAGGATGTCATCCAAATACACCACTACAAAATTATTGGTGAAAGGTCATAGGATATCTTCCATAATCCTCATACAAGTTGTTGGAGAATTTGTCAAACCAAAGGGCATGACTAGCTATTGTGAGGGTTATCTTATGCATGCAGATATGACCAAAAGAAATCTACTTTCTACCTTCGTCCCCAAATTTAAACCCCATTTCTTTTCAGTGAATACATGGTTAGACCAACATACCTTGTTCTGGATGGTTGATTTCGATCCTTCTTCACGCTTGACCTCTTGTTGGCAACTCTCCTCCCAAGGCTAACCTGCATACAAAATAAGCAACAAACCACACATGCATTTTACCTACAGACTAATGGGTTAGAGATTCAAACATATATTTACTAAACTATGAAGAACTCATATAGTGGGACGGGAAAATCATTTCTTTATTATTAACTTTAATGAATCAACTTACAATGTCAAGACCAGCCACTGCTCCGCGAATCCTGATCCTAGGCTCCTCTTCAAATGTCCTCCAACTTCTTTGCTTTGTATCTCTCTTTTCACAAGGATGGCTAAAGGGTTGGGACAATGGGAATATGCAATTGGGCAGAATTTCTTTACTCTTATTCTCCTCCTCCAAATTGGACCCCTACCCCTTCTTTTATAGGCTAGAAGAAGCTAGGTATTTGGACAAACCCTCGTCCATGCATGGCCGGGAGTTTCAATTAACTCACCCAAATTTGTGTGTTCCGTCGAAAAATTTCCTTTTTTCATGCTTTTGTTAGTCCACACAGGCTGTTTGAGGTCAGCTAGCATGTACACATGTGAAGTAATGGAGTAGGGCACGTGGGACCTTATAAAAGAGGTTTTTTAAAGAGTTGTTCAACAGTGCTTTGGCAAAGAAGGGATCTGAGATGGCCTGATACCAGGTAAGCATGTATGGTGCAAATTAGGGTTATAACAGATGCCCCCTAATGTGTGAGGTTAGAAGAGCATGTGATGGCCAAAATACATTACCAATCTTTACTGATGTGCCGAACAAGTGATCCCAGGGACCATGAACCGGGAGGCGTCGTCTGCAAAATTAACAAATGTCTCACCGAGGCGGGCATACCCATTCTCAGGATAAAATAGAATCATGGTTACTAATCAAATACACTATAGATCCATGTCAAATAACTATATAAAGTGTAGCCCCGAATAGTACACAACGGAGCTACATCTCGAAATCAAAAAGATATACATATAGAATATCCATCTTCTAGAAGCTGATACGAATTGATGGTTGGAGATGAGATCTTCATAGCTCGAGAAACAACTTCAAAATATTCAAAACTCAAGGTAGGAGTGTAATATGAGTGTACGACGTCACTACCCAGAGGTCTTCGACGGCTCGTCGGTCATGGACTAGATAATCTTGATGATCAGACTGAAGGCTTCATTGATTTTGAACAAGGACTTGATTGGACATTCAGGATGGTCGGGTATGAGGGCAAGAGACAAATTGCAGAGGGGCCGACTCAGGCTTGGTAGAAACTTCCCTTGGACAATAGCACGACAAATGATGAGACTTAGGCAGCATGGCATTAATCATAAGTTTACGAAGCAGGAGGCAATTCAAACTCTCCATATGTTTGGAAGAATAACCAAATAGGGGAGGACACAACTGTATGTAGCGAGAACAACTTCCTAAGGTCATACTACATCCCATAGTTTTATGAACAAACGGACAGATGTGCTTTATCCAAGGGCGACTCATTATGCTACCAATAAAGAAAATATTATTCCCTTCCTCTTTTTGGGGTATATTTGATTTTTTTGTCTTTTTTCAATGATTTTGGAAAGAGAATAAAGGAATGTTACGTTACAATGGAGGAACGAGTGCTACAAACATACAAGTTCAAGGCGCAAGGACAATACTGATGTTCAGAATAATGATACTCAGGAAAAAATTCTCCAGGGGCCAAGGGTGTTAAGACGCAGAAGCAAAGTGCTACAAGGCTGGCGTATAAGGTATGCAAATGCGGTTAACAAAACACACAATGGTAACGTCCTTTGATGTAAGTTTAACGAGCCCAAAGAAGGTAAGATCGGTGTTTTTTCATATTTAGAGAGTCTGAAAAATCATAAAAGGAGACTCTAGTGGGGTACCTTTTTCGAAGATAGTCTAGTCGGTTCGAAAAAGGGGTAAACTGGCACCGACAAGACGTCTACTCAAAAACCATTTTAACAAGTGTGAGAAAGACAAGATCACTCGGTCATTTTTTCATTTTTAAGGAGTCTGAAAAAAGATTAACTATGGACTCTGTCAGGAATGTTCTTCTGGACCAGTTTAATGAGTGTGAAAGAATAAGGTCACTCGACAATCTTTTCAATTTTAGGGAGTCTGAAAAGAGCTTAACTATGGACTCTGTGGGGGTTCCTTCTTTGTAAGTTTATCCCCTCAGGCCTGAAAAAGGGATAAAATTATACCTGACAGTACTCTTCTAGAGAAATGAAGTTCCATAGAGTATACCTTTGTTCGTACAGTTGACCGTCCGGACCGAAAAAGGGGTAAACTATCGCCGGACATACGTGACTTCAAATTTCAGTTTAATGAGCGTGAAAGGCCACAAGATCACTCGACAAGCTTTTCATGTTTAGAGGATCTGAAAAGTGCTTAAAAGAAGACTTGTTATTTTTTGAGAGTCCTGCGGGTGAGGTCAAGAGTAAAAAGGAATTGTACAAATGAGGCTCAAACTCATAATCAGGAAAAACTACAAGGACTCCTAAGCCTACAGTGATTAAAGACAACATAGATACCATAATGCAACCATGATCTACCTAGGGCATCCATGTTCCGGTAAGCTCTACCACCAAGTCGTGACACTTCTAAAGTAGCTATGATGGTTTCTTGTCACAACCTGATGGGATCGATCCTATGACAAAGGAAAAAGACAATGAGATACAAAAGTCAGGGTAGAAACCTAACCTATATGCTCAAGTTGATCCTCGGAAAAAAAATTCACAGACCGTCGAAAATTACTCAAAACTCAAAAAATTGTCCCAATACGCGATCATATCCCTCCTATGCAACTCCTGAATCACTCTAAATGGTTTTTGGTATAAATAAAATGATAAGGGAGGCCAAAAAAGTGACAAAAAAAGGCCAAAAAGTCTATAAATAGAAGTTGGTAGCTCATTATCACCATTGTTGATTTGGAAATTGACTTTGGAGCCAAAAGACCCTCTTTGTCAAAAGTGGTGATTCCGAGAGATACAGTGGACGAAACGAACTTCTGTCTGGACCAAGTAAGTACAAACTCTCTTATCTTGCATTTTATGTCTTTATTTTTGCATTGGGTTTCATTTTTTAAGGGGGCGACAACCTTTAAAAAGTCATCCCTAGGTCCACGCGGGTTGTCTCAAGACAGGCCATCTATACATTCGGGAAGAGTAAACTATGCACACGTGTACACGCAACTGTCACCATTATAGCACGCGTGGACCCCCTTATTGAATGAAAAAAGGCTTAAAAAGAAAGGGTTAACCCTCCTGAACCTTGGTGTTTTGCAGGATGTATGTCCATTGGAGAGAAAGAGAGCATGAAGAGGTGAGTGAGTTGGTTGGGGAAGACCCCAATGCTGTGGCTACTTTGATGCAATGCGGGTTACTCAAGTTTTTCTTATGTCCTTTTATGAGGGCACAACTTAGGCTACTGAATGCCTTGGTTGAATACTGGCATCCATATGCAAAGGCATTCATGTTAGAGGGGCAATCACTGGTGCCCACGGTCGAGGACATTTACTTTTTGACTGGCCTCTCCAGGAGAGGGGAACCAGACAACTTCCATACTTTTCCTTCGGGGCCACATAACATAGCCGAATTGATAGGTCTATACTGTGCAGATGATACAGACCGCTCAAGCACGCAAGTGCCCATAAGTAAGATCACTAACTTATCGCTACAGGCGATAGTATTTATTATTGGTCGAATTATTGGTTTTGCGGCTCTACATCAGGCATCTCGTGCACAGATGAACTGTGCAGTCCAGTGCTTAAATGCACAAGTTTTTGATTGGAGTACTACATTGCTTGAGTGTATGAAAAGGCAGCTGACAGATTGTCATTTGCAGACACATAGGAACTTCGGGTTCGGGACGATTCTGTGTTTGTTCTTTTTTGAGAGAGTTCCGAGTTTTAGTCCTTAAGTAGTGGTACGAGGACATCAGGCCTCTCTTCCTGCTTGTGTAGATGAGTAGTATTACTGTCACGACAGGGTGGCGGAAGGACCAATGAGTCCTTCGATGATGACTTCTTCGTGTGGTTGTCATGACAGATCCCAGTTATAGAGGATTACCCCTATGCCGGGATTGATTTCTTGAGAGACCCTGAGATACCGGTACCTCCTGGTGAGGAGCGAGGGGAGATGGGTAAGTCTCCACCTTTGTAGTTGTTTTTTTTGTTAACGTATGTAATTTTTATGTTGTTTTCGTTATGTATATCATTTTTTTGTTATACCATATTATTTGACAAATATGCGTTCATTTTGTGCAGATGTGGGACCAGTGCAACCCACTGACTATGCGAGGAACAGGCATCATCCTCAGCCAGGGGCCGCACCTTCCACCATAGGGGGACCAGTAGTAGCAGGAGATCTTCCAGCCGAGGAGGCTAAGAGGGTATTGAGACGAGTCGAGCGGAACTTTACTGCGCTCACTCGCACGGTCCCGATGGTAGAGATTGAGGACTTGCCACCATCTATGCAGCCTCATGTAGTGGGGGCACCACGGACCTGGGTCCGGTTGTTTCGGTGTTTGGCCAATGCTGTGGACCAGTATAACAGGGCCCATAGGCTCTGACCTTAGCTAGACATTTTCACATGCCGCGAGCACTACTTGTATATATATTTTTGAGGGCATAAGCCCTGTGACTCGTTATCGGTCATATTTTTGAGGCGCTTACGTCCATCTATGTACTCTAGTTACTTTATGATATTATATATGTTTTTTTTTTTTTGCCTTTTGTGTCTTATGGATCATGTGTGCAAAAAATGTATTTACATGTTTATGTGAATGTTCTTTCATATGTGTGCAAGATGCCAATCTAAAATTTGATTAGCTAGAGTATCTGTAACTTGGTTTAATCTCCTAGGAACATGAAAATATGTAATATAATCAAAGTTTCATTCTAAGAGACGTACCCTAAGGAAACATTGGTGTAAAGTTGGATCATGAACCCGGTATACTCTGTTTAACTGAGACACAACCAGCTAAGTGTCGAGATAGACCCGGAGATGAGAGATACCAAATGACAAAGCATCACGAAGCAACTCAATAAATGCACTATACTCGGTAACATTATTTGTGGTGTCACCTAAGCATATACCTCCGGAAGATAATAACTGGCATTGAGGTGTAAAGATTACCCAAGCTGTGGAGGCAAGCCTCCGGGTGTGCCGACTAGCACCATCTGCATACCCAGCGAACACCTTAGAATCACTTGACATCTGCCACAATGACAAAAGATAACATCAACGACACGTCCATAACACTAAAAGAAATTAAAAAGTAATAGTACAAAGACTATACATATGTTACAAAAATTTACCCACAATGACCTACCTATGAGTAATACTTCTTGAGGTAGAGCCCATTTCTAGGATCCGCCAAAGCACTCCCTTCAAAGTCAACTAGATGATAAGTTCCCTTTTTTAAAACCTCTTTTATGATGAAAGGTCTGAACCACATGGGTTTGAATTTTCCTGCCCCCGGGGGGTCCTTATCTTGGTCATAGACCAGGACAAGGTCGCCTTCAGAGAAAATTTGAGGATGAACGGACCTATCATATTGACTCTTGACCTTATGTTTGTAAGCCTCGTTGGCCAGTGCCGCATCACGACGCTGCTCATTGAGCTACTCGAGGTATACTAACCATTCTTCAAGTGGAGAAGTGTATGGAAATAACTGTACTGCCAACTTTAGAGATGGGATCTGACATTCAATAGGCAAGACTGCCTCCAGCCTGTAAACGATTTGGAAAGGTGAGAAACCGGTTGCAGTCTTAACAAATGTTTGGTAAGACCATAATGTTGAGTATAACATCAAATGCCAATTTGACTTGGCTGAATTGATCGTTCGTTGTAGAATGGTCTTAAGAGTTTTTTTCACAACTTCCACCTGACCATTTGCTTGGGGGTAGTAGGGTGACGAATGTTCCTACCATAACCCAAGATTTGATGTTAACTCGGTCATCAGGTTTTGAAAGTGACTGCTATGGTCAGTGACAATTTCCCTTGGGACATTGAACCTTGCTATTATCTGGTTGAATAAAAAGAGAGTTGCAGTCTCTCCATCATCTTTAAACGTTGGCATAGCTTCAACCCACTTTGTGAAGTAGTCGACAGCTACGATGATATAGTGGTGCCCCCTTGCTGACAGAGGGTTGCATGTAGTGTAATCAATTCCCCACTTGGTGAAGGGATCAACTGTGATGAAAGGAAACATGGGAGAGGGATGTTCCCTCATCTTTCGAGAGAAGATTTGGCATGGATGGCACTTCTTGACCAATTCGATACAATCTTTGATAAGTGTCGGCCAGAAGTAACCTACTCGTAGAATCTTTTGGGATTTTTTCAACCTAGACAAGTGACCATCACAAGCTCCAGTATGGAAATCGTTAAGCACTATAACTACTTCTTCGTGAGTGAGACATCGGCGTAGGATGTAGTCTACACCTCTCCAATACAATGTATCATTGAGTATGAGATAATTCTTAACCTGATGGCATATGCGTCGACGCTCATCACGAAGAGTAGTGGTGGGGCACTTCAAAGTCTGGAGATAGATAAGTATATCTCCATACCAGGGATATGAAGAGGTGATCAAAAACATATCTCCTCTGATAGGTGACTCTTCGGGTACAAGATCACCTGACTCAACCGGAAGCTTCAAAATAAGTTCTGTGAAGACCAGTGACTTTTTGGACTTTGTTGAAATGAAATCTAAGTCAAACTCTTGGAGGATGACTATCCATCTACTGATTTTTCTGCCTATTACTCGTCATGTCAACATGTACTGAAATGGATTTACGACAGCAATGACGGTGGTCTTGCAAAACAGAACATAATGACGGAACCGTTGAATAGCATGGATTGTTGCCAACACAAGTTTTTCTATATGAGAATAATTGAGTTTCGGTCCTACGAGGCCTCGGCTCAGGTAATAGATAACATATTATGAGAACAAGTCATCTTCCTAAACTAAGACCATGCCAATGGTTGACTCTGTTGCAACCAGATATAATAAGAAATCCTTGTTATAGCTAGGTGGTCGGAGCAGAGGGGCAGTTGTGAGCACATGTTTCAATGCGGCGAAAGAGCATTGAGCGGAATCATCCCAATAAAAAGGAACGTCTTTTTTAAGTAGGTGCATAAAGACCTTGGTGATCTCGGCGTAGTTAGCGATAAAGCGTCTTAGAAAATTCATCTTGCCCTGTAGACTCTGAAGTTGAAGGATTGTGCGTGGGGGGGGAAACTGAATTATTGCCTCAACCTTGAGAGGATTGACCATGATCCCTGTTGTTGACACTATGAAACCTAAAAATCATCCTGACGTTATGCAGAAGTTGCAATTGTTTGGATTCAAGAAAATCCGAAAGTAGCGACAACGTTCAAAGATAATTCGAAGGTGTGTGGGATGATCCATTCTCTTGCGAGATCGAGATGCTAAATCATCTAAATAAGCCTCGACTATATGCTTAAGGTCATAAAAAGAAAAAGACATGGCCCACTAAAAGGTTGCTCCAGCATTTTTGAGACCAAAAGGCATCTTACGATATGCGAATGTACCCCACAGACAGATAAATGTCATTTTGTGTTGGTCTTCGAGTTTGATTTGTATTTGATTATATCCTGAAAAATCGTCCATGAAATAAAAGGCCTCGCAACCCGCACATTCATCAATTATCTGGTCGATGAATGGTGTGGGAAAACTATCTTTGGGACATGCCTTGTTCAAATCACGGAAGTCGGTACATACATGAATCATGCCTTGCTTTTTATTGACCGGCACAGGATTTGACACCCATTGGGTCAAATGGATAGGATAGATAAAACCATCTTTTAGCAATTTCTCAACCTCAACCTTAATGGTTGATGATTTCTTGGGGTTAAATGGACGAAGCTTCTCCCAGACAGGCTTGGCATCTGGATACATTGTGATTTCATGTTCAACTATTTTTGGATTGATGCCTGGCATTTCCTCGTAAGACCAGACAAAAACGTCGTGGAATTCTTTAAAAAGATACGTGTAGATTTGAATCTCTCCGAGGGAGCAGTCAGCTTCGACGAAAACATTCTCCACGATGCCAGGGTTTCGGGAGATATTAATCGGTAAGGTTTCAGTGATAGTTTCCATGTTACCCTCAGCATAAACCTCGCATGTAGCTAAGGGATTAATAGGACAAGACCGATCTCCCATCATGGTCACGGTGAATTCTCCTGCTTTAATTTGGTTTAACTCTGGGAGAAAGTATGATATGTGATGAAGATCTTCCCAGGGTTTGTCTGAACTAGTCATTGCTTCTATTATTGCTTCATTAGAGGGAAAAACTAAGTCTAATGAATCGGTGTGAACAAGAGAACCCTGAGCCCAAATAGGCTCTAGAAGTGGATCAAACTCTTGTGCAGGAGTTTGATCAGTGTGGGTTGAAGTTTGCTGGACTAAAGAGTATGCTACTTTGGCTGCAGATAAGGGCATGGACATGCTTGGGTTCCCTGTCCCATCCATCGTGGCCGATGAGGAAGGAAGTATCCACGGATCGTCGAAGTAAGTCGTGCAAAATGACAAAACTTGAAAAATCTCAACCTTATGGTGATTGGATATAAACTTGATATCACCTTGCGAGGGCGGGTATTCAAAGGTACCCATCAAAGATGGGCACAAACCAACCCCTACGTTGAAGACACCTGGTTGAGGATTATCAATCATCAGGACCATGGATGCCCCCAATGTAGGGTCAGGTCTGGATAAAGACAATTGATCGATGGTCACTATCTGGCCCTCATGTGGAAACAACAAGACCCAGAAAACTGTAGCAACCACAACTTGCATGGAATAAGTCCAACTCGTTCCTAACAAAAGGTTATAGTCGAGGGGAGCATCGACTACCTCTACTTCGACATACATGGTCTTCCCTCCTAACTGCACGGGAAAAGAAGGAAGGATACCATGTGGTCGGAACAAATGATCGTCGAAAGCAGTGAGGAGAGTAGGTGATGGAGACAAAATGGGTTGGCCAACGGCCTTCCAACATGCCAACGACATAATGCATGTCAAGGTTCCCTCATCAACCACCGTGCGGAAGATATTTCGAGTAAAAATTTTCATGGGATAAGCTACTACTATCTGAAATGCTACATGGTAAGGAAGATAAGGTTTTAAGTCAATTATATCCAGCATGATTTTACCCGGATTACAAGTCTCGGTAGATCCTAAAGCGGTTAACAAGGCTTTCCTCTAGGAAGGGCAACTTTGGAGGACCTCCAAAGCGGACATCGCACAAGGGTTTGTGATAAATCTTCCACCACATAGTAGTTTTGGGCGGCCCTTGTGTTTGGGTTATGAGAAGATTTTTTAAACGCACCTTTGGGGATGCGTGTCATTATTTCACCCAACGTCTTCTCAATCTGTAGAGGAAGAGATGGGAGTTCGGCTTCTTTGCCCTTCTCAGAAGTGCTTGGTTTACTATAGTCATGCACTCTAGTTGATATAAAAGCACCATCCTTCACCATATATACATTCATGGATGTGGGTTTGGTTGAAGACAAAGAGGGTCCTTGGCTGCCCCCTTCCGTGCTTGCAGAGGCTTGAGTTAGATTTTGCCCATGTTGAAAAGGATTGGTTAACACAGCACGTTGTTGTTGTGCCACAAAAATTTTGGGCATATGCAAGCCAAGGACATAGATGGGTTGGGTGGTCTTCCACGCACAAGTTGCATGGATACCTCGCCTTTCGTTTCTCAGTGTTGTCCTCGCCTGCATTATCGGTAGGTTTTTTATCCCCCTTACCCTTCTTTCATTGTTTTTTATTTCCTTCAGGCTGTTGGGTGGCCTTTGGATTAGTCGATTGCACTATGTGTACATCCGACATTTTGGTAGGGTGAGTAGCCAAAGCAGTAGTTTGGCTGGTCGTTGTGTGTTGTATAGACAATTTTTGTAACTGATTCGTTAGTTTCTCAGTGGGCTTTGTTTGTGCTGAACCAAAAATACCATTGGCATGTGGTCCAGCTCTCTGTCTGGTTTTATCAATTATTGAGCGTGGTGCATATGGAAATATCTCGTATAATAAACCAAACTGAGAATAGATTAGCTCAAGTTGTTGAGCTCTCATGATGGCGTCTTCTTCGGAAAATACTCCCAACATCATGACGTCTTTGGACAACTATGGGACCAAATACTTAAGAAACCACTCGAGCAGGAATATTGGTGGGACTAGTACCTTAATTAAACTCTTTCTGCATTTCCATTCGCGAATGTGATCAGAGATATGGTCTGCTTTAGTTTGTGAGAAATTGGCTAGCAATTTGGTGCCAGCGTCGTATCTCACAGGCAACTGGAAATGGTTTAAGAAAGCCATCGCTAGTTCACCGAAGGAAGAGTATCTTGAGCGGTCGAGCTCAATGTACCATTTCATAGCACTCCCAATGAGAGTACGTTGAAACAATCGTAACTGTACAGAATCATCTTTCAATGAGTTAGATGAACACCAAATATGGAAGGTAGTCACATGATCTTCTAGATCTTAGTTAGGCTTGGCTTCAAACATTGGGATGTCTGAAGGCAACTTCGTTGGCATAGGAGGCCAATGCAGATCATGACAGATAGGGTCATTCAACAACCTTGTCAAGTCTGGCAAATGCAAGGTTTCCAGGAAGGGTAGTTTGGGTTGTTGGTGATAACCTGGGAAAAAGGGGCTTGGGGTTTGACTGGCACCAGTTTTCCATAAAAAGTTCGGTTGCTGGCCCAAATTCTGGTAGAAACCATGGCCATGGCCAGCATATGGATTTTGCGTGTGAGGAGACATCATCGGTGGATTTTCGATATAGGACATAGATGGTTGGGAATGCATTACAATCGAAGGACTTTGGGAAGGATTGCTCCATGTCGGTCACGTGGGGATAGGCATAGTGCTTTGTCCGGGGTTCCATTGATTATGAAAATAATTACCCCAGATCGACATTCCTGAAAAGGGAACTAATCCCTGCCAGGAATTTCAAGGCCTTGTTGTGGAAGAAGTTCCTGGGTGTGCCCCCTGTGCAGGAATAGTACCCTGCATAGGAATAGGTTGTCCGAAACTGGGGTTGCCCCCAGTTGGGAAAGTAGCTGACGAGAAGGCATTGTTACCAAACACACCGAACAAAGAAAACGGTGTCGAACCGACTGGCATATTATGCGAAGGTGGTCCTTGACTCCCCGCTCCAAGTAAACTATGGTGTACAGGTTGCCTGGCGGTTTGTTGATGCGAGCCACCGAGTGAAGGGGACAAAGGAGGTATATGACCTCCCCCGTAAGGGAAAGCGTTAAAATTAGCAGGAGTTCCCCCCATGTGTCCTTCCAGAGGAGTGTTAGAGCTCCCTAACCCCAGACCTGAAGTCTATGAAGTGGAGTAGGAAAGTACAGGACTCATACCTATACTAGGCATCCCATATGAGAACAGAGGGCCTGTCGCACTTCGTGTGAAAGGGGTTGTGGCCGCCGCCAAAGATGGGATTGGACCATTGTGCGATGTAGTGGCAGTCGAGACCATGGTGGATCAGACGGGTGACAGTGGATTAGGAGGTGGAAACTCTCCTGTGGTGACAACCGTAGTGGGAATTGAAGAATTCCCAGAACGAGTAACAACATTTGTTTCCATTGTTGTGTGCAACATTGTCTGGCACTCGTAAGGATGAATCGGTATGATGGTGGGTGCCGAAATATCAGTGGTGGAAGTTTCAACCAGACCAAAATCTTGCGCTCCAAGGTCTAAAATGGTCAATTCCTCTGGATGTGGTCGGGCACAATTTCTTGTGACCCGGTCGCTTCAAAAGACCCTTGTTGGTCTACCTTTCGCCTTAATCGTGGCGGGGGTGGCTCCAGTGTAACCGGCGACAGGCCAAGAAGCCTTCGTGACCGGCAGAGCTCGTGATCCTCCGCTGTGTGAGAAGATCAAAGACACACTAGGGTAGTCTAACCATTCAAAAACACCATGCACTAAAAAAGTCCCTAGAAGATAAGACAGGCAAACACTAAATTAATTGGAAGAACAGTTACAACAACCAACACTAGAGCAACTTACCGGTGCAAGTGAAAATCGAAAATGGAAGCACCCTCCGAGTATACTCTACAAAGCGTGGCCCAATTTCTGTCCTAGGTACCGTGGTATACCCCCATAGTCACCTGTGTATGTCCCTAAAAAAGATAGGAAACTAGGTTGCCAACGCACGAACAGTCACCATGCGGGTACAGTCGAAAGTCGGGTAGACCATAATGAGAAGGGTATCGAGCCTGAAACCTATCAAGGGTATCGAAAGAAAGTGGTCCAAAAGACAACTGAGGACCTCGAATGGATTTGAGACACACGAAGCCCCGTGGCAAATGCAATCGACGGAATCCAAAAACAAGCCCTCTATATGTGTTATCCACTACGATTGGTCCAACTTTGGAGGGGTTATCTCCACTACCTTTCCGCACGTGACCTCGTTTTTATCCCCTATGTTAGAGGGGGGTCCTGGATAACTTTCACGATATTGGACTTAGACACTCCCTAACTCAGAATCCAATGTTTGATTTTAATAACCTTGAAGAATTTCCTCTCCAACCTAATCCAAGGCCCTAATCCTGAACTAGTTGGTTAAACCTACAAACATAAAAGTCTAATAAATTTTAGATTTAGTGTTAATTTTATGCCTTGTCTTATTTCAAGGGGTATGAAAGTGAAACTGATGATGTTTTGAAAGACGAAAGTAAAAAATGAAGAGAAAGCTGGAAACAAAAATTTCACTTAACGCAAATTTTCAACAACTTTTCAAAAAAAAAATTGTTTTATTTTTCTAAGATCTTTTGAATCAACAAACTTAAAGAAGGATTTCACTCGAATACGAGCTACTTATGATCTAAGTAAACTATCAAGAACTTAGGAAAACAAATATTTTTCCCTGGATACTAATGCAAAATCACACTTTTCAACCAAACAAGAAAATGAAAGAGATTTTTTTTTTTTATTTAAATGTTGATAAAGTAAAAAGG
Source organism: Picea sitchensis (assembly GCA_010110895.2). Lineage (NCBI taxonomy): Eukaryota > Viridiplantae > Streptophyta > Pinopsida > Pinales > Pinaceae > Picea > Picea sitchensis. The sequence goes on along the minus strand of SNQJ01S0047487.1, from coordinate 26,078 downwards.
AAAAATACCAACAAGTAAAAACCAAGAAAAACAATCCTGGCCTAATCACAGATCGCAAATAATCACTTCAAAAAATCACACACTAGCAAATTAAAAAATGACTCTCACACCTGTCTAAAAACCCTAAAGAAAAAAATTTTAATGACAAATTTTAAATGAAAAAAACAAACTAAGGCTAAGATAAACCCTAAGCTACTGACTACTAGGACAGAGATTCAAAAACCTAAGAGGTATAACTCTTGTCAAGGGAAAGGATGACTACCTTACCCTCAACAAAAATTATCCTGCACAAGCACGCTACTGATAATCCAACAGCAAGCATGTGAATGCGAGTTGTATAGAGCCAGAGGGCGTGTACACACGTGCTGACCTTCTATAGGCTGTGTGTATCTCTAAAACTCTGGAAAAAAAAATAACAACAGACAATCCAAACTAGGAAGAGACCACTGATATTGAGAACCAAGATCTCTTGAAGGCTTGGACACTCTCTTTAACAGAAAAAAAAAAACAATGTAAGGAAAAAATTCGTAAAACAAACCAATCTGAGACAAGACTACAAACAACCAAGACTTAGAAAGAATTCCAGAAAACCCTTGAGAATGTATGATTCTGAAAGGGAAGATGATGACTGCCTCAAAAAAATTTCTGGAATCTACACGCTACTGCTACTTCTTAAGCTAGTGTTTATACGCGGTCTGTAAGAGAGTAGAGCGCGTGTACACGCATGCAGACCTTATACAGGCTACATGTACCTCTGTGGGTCTCGAAAAAATATAGTCAAGCAAATAACAGAGACATATGGTATGGAAAACCAGACTCTCTGTTAGCTCAGACTTTGCAAAAACTTCAAAAAACAGGCAAGAAAACCAGTCTTTTAAAACTACCCAAAAATACTCCTAGAAACCCTAGAGACGTCCCCAATATGGTCGCCAATTCTGTTGTGAGGGAAATCCCCTTACGGACTAGCAAATAGGGTTATCTTATGCATGCAGATATGACCAAAAGAAATCTACTTTCTACCTTCATCCCCAAACTTAAGCCCCATTTCTTTTCAGTGAATACATGGTTAGACCAACATACTTTGTTCCGGATGGTTGATGTCGATCCTTCTTCATGCTTGACCGCTTGTTGGCAACTCTCCTCCCAAGGCTAACCTGCATACAAAACAAGCAACAAACCACACATGCATTTTACCTACAAACTAATGGGTTAGAGATTCAAACATATATTTATTGAACTATGAAGAACTCATATAGTGGGACGGGAAAAATATTATTTATTATTAACTTTAATGAATCAACTTACAATGTTGAGACCGACCACTGCTCCGCGAATCCTGATCCTGGGCTCCTCTTCAAATGTCCTCCAACTTCTTTGCTTTGTATCTCTCTTTGCATAAGGATGGCTAAAGGGTTGGGACAATGGGAATATGCAATTGGGCAGAGTTTCTTTACTCTTATTCTCCTCCTCCAAATGGGACCCCTAACCCTTCTTTTATAGGCTAGAAGAATCTAGGTATTTGGACAAACCCTCGACCATGCATGGTTGGGAGTTTCAGTTAACTCACCCAAAGTTGTGTGTTCCCTCGGCAACTTTCCTTTTTTTGTGATTTTTTCGGTCCACGCGGGTTGTTTGAGGTCACCTAGCATGTACACGCGTGCAGTAATGGAGTAGGGCGCGTGGAACCTTATAAAAGAGGTTTTTTAAAGAGAAGTTTAGCAGTGCTTGGGAAAAGAAGGGATCTGAGATGGCTTGATGCCAAGTAAGCATGTATGGTGCAAATTAAGGTTATAACACTAGCCATTCAAAAAGACCTTCTTTTGACTTGAAGGCAATCTTCCATACATCTATCTATTCTATTGGGACCTGGTGGTAGCCAGAATTCATATCAATCTTAATGAAGTATTTGGCCCCCGTGATTTGATCAAGGAGGTCATCGATTTTGGGAATCGGGTACCGATTTCAGAATATGATTTTATTCAGAGCCCACTAATCAATGCAGAGTCACCAGGTCCCATCTTTCTTCTTCACCAGCATGATTGGGCTCCCACAAGGTGATGAGATGGGATGGATGTGCCCCTTGTAGAGAAGTTCTTGGATCTGCCTCTTGATCTCCTCATTCTCTAACAGAGAGTGGCGGTAGACTGGCCCATTGGGTAGTGTTGCTTTTGGGGTCAGATCGATGGGATACTTGACCTGGCAGTGAAAAGGTACCCCAGTAGGAGAGGAGAAGATATCTGAGTATTATTCCATGACCTTATCCACTTGCTTCTGTTGTGTGGATAGATCATCCATGGAGGCCCTGGATGTGGCTACGATCTTTTTCTCACTCTGAGAGTGAATCGCGAAGAAGAAAAATTTCTCAGTCTGAGAGATGACCTTCCTACGTTGCTTGACAGAGATCAAGGAAATATCACTAGGAGGGACTGCCTCAGGCATCCTGTACAATTTCCTGTTCAAAGTAATAATAACACTACGAGGCCTAGACTCATATACAACATGATGTTTCCATAAATAAGGTTGTCCCAAAAGAACATTAAAACTTCAAGAGGATAACATCACACAATACCTCATCTTTGAAGGGATTGATGTCGTATGATAGTTGACACTGTTGTCTAACGCGAAGATCGTTTCCTTGGCAGAGCCATCCAATGGTGTAGGGTTATGGGTGCAGCATTGTCAACAGGGCCAGCCGCTTGAGGATCTTTGTTAAGATGAGGTTCTTCTGGATACCACTATCAACGATGAAGTGTAGCGAGGTGCCTTTTACCCACATCTGTGAATGGAAGAGGTTCTCTCCTTCTTCTGGCTCGTCTGGTTCACCAGGCTGGATCTTGGTGGTAGCAACGGTGGCACTGGGTTCCGTGTCAATGATATGTCTTCCCCTTTCTGGTTCTGACTCAGAGTTAGAACCCCCATCTGATTCAGAGGCTTTCACTTTGGCCACAAGCAACTTCTTTGAGTGACAGTCAGCAGTGTTATACCAAGGGCTCTTATAAAAGTCGCACCACTTCCCAGTATCTTTCTTTGTCTTTCTCGTGTCCTTCTTTGCTTGCAGTTTGGACCGGTTGTCCTAATACTATCCATATTTTCTTTGTCCTTTGTTATGTGGGTTGGGGCCTCCCTTTCCTAACTTTTTCTATGTGGGGTTCCCAGGCCCAAATTTCCGCGTCTTTTGTTTGAGCTTCTGCTCGATTTTGACGACATATCAGTAGGCCACACCCAAGGACGAGATGTCCAGAAATTCCATTTCGGTATAGATGTATCTATGCATAGCATCATGATACTTGAGCACCAGATGTTTCTCTGAATCTTTGATACCCATATTGGTGCGCAAGGTATGGAAGATATTTGTGAACTCTAGCACTACTTGGTCTCTTTTTTGCTGCAATGTGGTCCATTTGGTATACAAGTCGTCATGACTTCCTACAGGGTAGTATTGTTCCTTAATAGAATCCTTGAAGGATTCCCAAGTGGTTGTGACTATAAATAATGAGGTTTCCTCTATTTCCTTTTGCTCACAGAAAGTTTCCCACCAATCTTTGACATGGGGAACGACTTTGAGGAGCGCAAAAGTAATCTTTTCTCTATTCTAAAAGTTATGGACAGAAAATACCCTTCTAGTGGATTCAACCACTTGTCTACAGCATTTGCATCTATCTGACCTTCAAATATAGGAATATCGAAGGGGGCGGCGCCTCCGCTCGAGGAAGATGTGTCACCTATTGGTAGTCGTCGAAGGATTTGCAAGAAACTATCCATCATCTTGTTCCTTTGTTGTGTGAGGGCTTCCTCAAGAAAAAAATTTAAAGGATCTCTTGTCCCATCATCTTTATGTTCTCCTGCCATGAGAGGTCGCTTGGGCGTGCGAGATATTTTGTCCTCAAGAGAAACAAGCTCGAGACCCAATTCTTTGTACCCTGGCCTCGTTGGGGACATGCATTAAGACGACAAGGAGAACACCGCTCTGATACCAATAATCCAGATTTTATGAGCAGAATGAAATAAATACATATTATTAAAATATGCTTAACACAAAATAACAGAGATACAATAAAACTGGTTTTCTATTCAATAAGGAAATAAGCTAAAACTGTAAAATGCAATGGAAAACAAGCTTGCTGGAATGGTGGCGGCTTATCTCTGAGAAGAGATGTGACGGTTGCGCTCATTTGCAAGAATATGGTTATAATGAGGCTCTGAAGGCCTTTTACAATAAAAAGGAATGTCAAAATCCCTAGACATCCAAAAATCTAACCCTAGGAGATGAAGCGCCAAAAGTCATGTGGGCCCTGTTGGGGTAAGTTAGTACATTAACTTCTCGAGGTCGTAACATTTTCATACGATATTTGTTCTAGGTGCACGATAGCCTATTGGAAAGGCCTAACCGAAAAGAACATTTTTTTACTGGCCTAGGTTAGGGATTTTGGCAGTCACTTGGGCCCCAAATCCTCAAAAAACATCGTTTCGGGCCTCAAAATGGCCCCAAAAGTTTGGAACCTGAAAAACTATTGAAAAACTACCAAGGTGGAAAACTATTTTTAGAGCCAGTGGAATAGGTGGGTGGCCACCGATATCCACCTGGATCAAGAAGATATGTATAAAACTAATTTTTCAATAGAGTGGGGAAGCTATCAGTACATAGTGATGCCCTTTGGACTGAAGAATGCACCTGTAGTTTTTTTAAGGGTTGTTGTTGCAGCTTTTAAGGAATTCATTCATAAGTTTATTTAAGTATACTTAGATTATTGAACTGTGTTTGGTTTATCGAAATATCACATAGAAGTACTCAAGCTAATGTTGGATAGGTGTAGACAATGTCATATTTCACTGAAATTGAAGAAATTTATTTTTTGCACGCCTTTTGGAATTTTGTTGGGCCATGTGGTATGTAATCAAGGCTTATTAGTGGATCCTACCAAGATTGCAGTGATTTTGGACTTACAACCACCCACCTCATCCAGACAATTGATAACAAATATGGTTCATACCGGGTATTACAGGAAGTTCATTAAGGGTTATGTGCAGATTACAACACCTATGGAGAAATTATTGAATAAAGAAGCTAAGTTCCAGTGGAATGAGGATTGTCATAAGGGTTTGGGTACATTGAAGAAAAAATTAGTGACTGCGCCGATTTTGATCTTCCAATATTGGAAGAGGGAGTTCCATGTTCATGTAGATGTGTTATCCATAGCTTTGGGCACAATACCATCTCAACCAAGGGAAGGTTACATAGATCATCCAATTTCTTTTGCAAGTATGAAGTTTTCCATTGCAGAGAAGAATTACACCACTACATAACGAGAAGGATTGGCAATGGTATATGCGCTAAAAAAGTTTATACAATATTTATTGGGTTCTCATTTTAATATGTATACAAACCATTATGCACTAAAATACTTAGTGAACAAGTCAATATTAGGGGGGAGAATATGCATGTGGTTACTAATGTTTTAGGAATATGATTTTGAGGTTTTTGTGAAACCAGGGAAGCTGAATGTAGGACCAGATCATTTATTGTGCATACTCTCAACAAAATATGCAAGGAATCTATATGACATTTTTTTGGATGCACGGTTATTTGAAATTGCAATGGTGGATGACTACTTTGTAGACATTGTGCAATTTTTAAGTACTGGGATAACCCCGTCATACATGACAGTTGCATAAAAGAAATTGTAATGTCCCTTTCCAAATGAGTCTTCTAGACAAATTGATGAAATGGCCTAAGTAATTCTCATGGGCCATAGTCAGGGAATTAAAAAAATGAATTATTTATTAATTTCAACGAAGCGGGAATTAATTAAAAATTAAATGTGACATTGAGTAAAGTGGAAAAAGGGTGCCTAAGTGACTATGGGGAATGTGAAAAGTCACTTAAATTGATTAAAAGGTAAAGAATGTGTTATCACATATAGTTGTCAAGGGCAACAGGTCATTCAAGTCCATAGTCTGCACAGGAATCAGCCATGAGAAAAAAGCATAGCACTCAAAGCAGTCTATTGTGGATCGAAGCACAAGCAAGCAGACAAGCTCGATTTTTAGCAGCGGATATCCCTTGAATAATTCAAATCAACGGCTCTTGGGTGATCGGGATTTCAAAGTAGCGCAAGGATTAATGACTAGATAAAGGAGTTGAATTCTCTAAGTAAATCTGAGCCATTGAAGGCTGAGGACACGTGTCAGTGGATCCCTCACTTTGGAGATTCGGCACTCTGGAGGATTGTGGGAGTTATGCATTGAAAAGTCCAGAAGTCCCGAAGCCCAAACTCTTGAAGTAATTGTGAGTCGTTGATCTCCGCAGAAGGAGCCAGGGTCCATCCAAGAGTGGCACGTGGCAACAAAAGTGGGGCTATCCCAGATCATATATCGCGATCAGATCAATGGTTGGTGTGTATTCGACATGTCAAAATTGCGCGAGGATTAGTGACTAGGCAGAAGCTCCAGAGTTGTAGATCAAGCACCATGCATCCTTTCAGATCGGACGATCATTATTTACTTCAGGAATCCGAGCTTCAGGAGTTTCAACATCTCGACTTTCGGTTTCATTCGAAGTGCTTTCTCTTGGAGTTAAAGTTCATGTGTCGTGTGTCCTCCTCAGATCGACGATCGTCTTTCACTTCGGAGCTCCAGCTCTACATGCAGATCGCCCCCGAGCTCTAAAGTGCCAAAGTAGGTGAAAGCCATCAATTCATATATGTGGCACTCTCATCAAGAATGACACTTGGAACCCATCTGTTAGAGACACATGGCATCCATTTAGAGCTGACACATGGCACTCATTTCAAGCATTTTTCGACATATCTTCAAACTCATTTTTGAGTGACATGTGTCACCCCTCCATCCGCGACATGTCAACATAAGTGATGTCAAGTCGCCCCGTTAGCTATGGGAGATCATCCTCTGGGAGGTGTTCTTGTTCAAGCGCCAAGATTAGTTCCATCTCCATGCATGGTTTTTAATGGATCCTAGAGTTGGTGGGAGGATAAACTTTAGCTGTGGCACTAAAAGTAGTAGGGTTTCCCAGATCATGGATTTGCACCAGATCGACGACCATGTTTCATTGCAGGGACACAACTTGAGCATTCCCGCAATTGAAACCAAGTTATATAAAAAGAGGTATGTGGCGGAAGGTGGTGAATTGCGGGCTCAAAAGCGGTGTGATTTCAAACCGCTTTCGATGGCCCCGCAATCACATGCTTATAAGACGTCCAATCTGAGAGCAGTGTGTGGCCGCCCCCAGGCATTAAGCCTCTTCCCGATCCTGACGAGAGATCAGTTAATGAAAAAGGAGTGGTGGTTGAAACCTCGACTCACTCTATAAATATAAGGCATAGAGGATCTAGTCGTGGAGACGGAGTTGCCATCCCGAGGTACCACGATGGATGATTTTTCCTGCAGGATCATGTTGAGTTGAGTTTGCGTCTGACAGGAGGATACATGCACAGTCTGACAAAAGGATGCACATACGTAAAGCCTTGAATGGGATGGTCGGATCACACGCCTGGTAGTTGTGGACTAATCTGAGTATAAATAGATCAGTTCAAGATTTTGTTAAGGTCATCAACTGGTTCAGCAGAGCTCCCTATTTTGTAATATTTTGATGCCAGAATTGTTCTCTCGTTATGTATCAAATTTGAGACTTTCAAATTAATAGAAGACAATTTCTTTCATCTATTTTTTTAAACTGTGTTGAAACACTCGGGCATTGGAGGATCCATTCGAGGGTTGTGATTCTATTGTAATGTAGGTTTGATTACAGTAGTTTCGTGACCAGTTTTAGTCAGCTTCCTTGTTATCTTATTTTCCCTTACATTGAAAAGCTCGAGCATGGAGGATCCAGTCGAGTTTTTATAGTTGCAATATTATGTAGGTTTGATCATTATGTTGTTGTGACATATTTCAGTGTCTGAAACTTGAGTTCAAGAGTGCTCTTGAGCCTGATTTTTTCTTCACCAAGCTACTTGAAAGTCGGATGCCCATGGAAAACTTGTCCACCTTTCTCACTAATTCTTCCTTCTACCCACCCTTAAACTCAAATCAATGACTGAAGTTAATGAGGCCCTCACTTCCTTGTTCATTTCTTGTCCAGTTTATGTGATTAAAATCATTCTTCTACTGAGTTTTTTCCATTTGACCTCCACTCATAAAACCAACATCCACCAAAAATTTTGATGGGTACTGGGCTTACCCTCTTTCAGTCTGAGTGTGACTCTCAGTGCTAAAATTAATGGCGTTGTTTCTGGGGACGGAAGTGAAGATATATTCCCTAGGAGAATGACAATGAACGGATCTCGTTTTAGATGGTGAACTGAAGCTGGACATATTATTCTGACTGCTTATATTTCACCATGGCGACTCCATTGTTCATAAATATATTGGTGACTCCACTGGTTTGAAATGGAAAATATTTAATCTCAGAGGTATGCCTTCTGTGATTTTTCAAAAATAGTTGGTTTCCCTAATCCACTGCCTGATAGAGATGAATGGGAACGTAGCCTTCCTAAATTTTGAGGCGAAGAGTGGGAGGTACCAGCCGAACATTTGTTGGACTTTCACGATTTTATTCATCGACTTCATATCATGCATGAATATGTTCAGATTAAGATTTTTAGGTATTCATTAAAGGGGATTTCTCATGATTGGTTTCGATCTCTTCCCATTGCAAGCATCATCTCTTTGACAAGTTTTCATGCAGCTTTCAATTCGTTCTGTAAAGATTATTTTTCAGATGAGTATCTTTACGAAAACGGTTGCGATGAGTTTTCTTTGCTTCATGAGGATTCTTCTAGTCATGAAATCCATATTCGTGATGAAGCATTTATTGTAGAAGAAAACATTTACCATGAAGATCATGAGGTGTTGAATGATATTCATTATGATAGAAACAACATAGAAATGTATGGCATCATATCAGATGTATCTGTTGTTTTAAATGTTCATGAAGAGCAACATCTCTCTTTTGAATATTTTGATGATGAAGAGCAAGTGTATTCTACGGTAGATATTTCTCTTAACTGCGAAGCTAAGATATATGATGAGCTAGTGACAAAAGCTAGGGAAGATTCCTCTATGTTTTTTCCTAGCTTTTCAGAATTAAAGGTAGATTTTGTTTGTTTCTCTTATGAAGGAAATGCAGAGCATATTCCTGTCCTTGAAACATATGTTTTTTTCATCCCTGCTTATGATGAAGGATTTGTTTCAAATACTGACCAAAAAAATCAATTTTTTGTCGAATATCCCAGCGAGGGTAATGAAGAGAAGAGATTTTTCATGGCTTCTTTGAAACCTCGTAGTGTGGTTCATGTACATGATAATGAAGGAGAAAAGGAAGAGATAAATGTTTAGCTTATCCCATTTCTATCACTTATAAATAAGAAAATATCACCTGGGATTATCCAACCTACAACAATCTTGTATTTACATGTACATGTTGAGGACATTAAACAACAGGTAAGCAGTGATGATCTGAAAATTTAACTTGATCTTTAACCATTACTTGCATGTGAATTTTTTAATTGCTAACCATCTTTATGAATGCAAAATTAAAGAACATTCATCAAGCACATGAGCACATAAACATGTAAGCAAATCATCTATGAACAATAATTGGTAACGGAGTTCACCAGACTTCCTGGCTACCTCTCTGGGCCACTTTCCAAATGGGAAGGCCGATAGATTAAGTATTCAAATGCTTACAAAGTGACTTTTGATTTCTGTCTATCATATACAGTGACAGACTTCAACAACAGCTGTAAGATGAAATTCTAAGACTTTTAAGTATAAACATGGATACATTTCTGTGAATCTGGAAGGTTATGTGAGCACTTTTCTGTCTAGATGCTTGAATGCAGAAACTGAAGATGGATCTGGAATCTTTGTGAAAAATCGAGACTTTTGAGTATAAACTCGATATATTTCAGAAACTGGACTCTGAATGCCCTTTTTGGCACAATTCCCAATTCTGCCCTGATTGTACAGTCCGTACGGCCTTAGGGTGCGTTCCAATTCTGTACCACCTCGAACTATGTGCAAATACCACCTTGGTATGCGTGCAAATTCACTTCGGTCACTATGCATCATCACCTCGATCTGCATGCATGTCTCTACCTGCATCAAAACTATTTTTCCCTCCTCGGGATTCATGCCCATGCCCCATTTAAATAATAAAAAACAATGGTTTTGGGGGAGGCACGAGCTATGGGCCACGCACCCTCCGAAATCCCCCAAATCTCTACATCTTTTAAGTTTTTCGTGCCATTACTTGCCACGTCCCATGGTGGTGGCACATTGGTAGTTGTAGTTGTTATGGGGGCGAAAGTCTCGGGGTCAAACCCACGGGCTTCTCCTCCATACACATATATATATGTTATAACATTTGATATATTGTATGGTTGCGCACGATTTATGTTTTAATACATTTTAATATATGCGCGCGATTTGTGTTATATCACATTTTGACTTATGATATGGTTTAATATATGCACGTGATTTGTGTTATATCACATTTTGACTTAGGATATGGTTTTAATATATATCACATTTGGATTTATGATATGGTTTTAATACCGAGGCCCCTGGTTTTAATACCAAGGGGGCCTCGGTGTTGTCAAGGTCAAGGGTTAGGCCCTTGACCACCCCTTTTTTTTTCCAAACCACTTCTAACCATATTTTTGACCATTTTAACCCATTTATAACCATTTTTGACGAAACTTCCTTTGCTCATATCTTTGTCACCTGGAGGTCGTGTTTCCTGAAATGAACGTCACCGGAAATATGTTGACGATCTCTTCCACTTTGTAATCTTTACTTTTCCTTTTAAATACTTTAACTCTATCAAATTTTGAGATGATCCACCTGGATCAAACCTTCCCACTGGAAAGATTTTTGGCCACAAAAAGTATGAAATCATTCAGAAAATAAGTGAGGGTATAATTCCCTCACTCTTCCAGTCTCTATCCACATTTCTTTGCTTGGATGCATTCCTTTTAACCCCACACGAAGAAACTCCATGTCTCCTCTTCGTGACGATCTGACCTTCTTGTCCAGTATTACATCTTCCTGAAGTTCATTAAGATACTCAGGAGAAAACTCGTCCACAGAAGGTACTTGAACCTGTACATCTTGGTCTATAATCATAGGTGACTCATACAATTTCAAGTTTTCCACTTTAACAACTGAATACATTTGCATATAAGGAGGCAATTCTAACCGGAAAGCATTATTACCGACTTTGTCTAAAATTGTAAAGGGTCCATACCTGATAGGTTTCAAGTTTCTACCTTCACCTTGAAGTCGATCTTTGCTGATATGAAGCCATACTTGATCACCAATCTAAAAATGATGATCTATGCGATGCTTGTCATGCCTTTTTTTGTATTTGGCCTGACTTGATTCCAACTGCTCCTACACTGC
>SNQJ01S0047487.1:0-14650 GCA_010110895.2 Picea sitchensis | reverse complement strand
TTGTTAACATCAACTCACAAAACAAATGGTTAACCTCGCTCTGATACCAACTTGATCTGAAAATTTAGCTTGATCTTTAACCATTACTTGCATGTGAATTTTTTAATTGTTAACCATCTTTATGAATGCAAAATTAAAGAAAATTCATCAAGCACATGAGCACATGAACATGTAAGCAAACCATCTATGAACAAGAATTGGTAATGGAGTTCACCAGACTTCATGGCTACCTCTCCGGGCCACTTTTGAAATGGGAAGGCCGATAGATTAAGTATTCAAATGCTTACAAAGTGACTTTTGATTTTTGTGTGTCATATACAGTAACAGAATTCAACAACAGCTGCAAGATGAAATTCTGAGACTTTTAAGTATAAACATGGATACCTTTTTGTGAATCTTGAAGGTTCTGTGAGCACTTTTCTGTCTGGATGCCTGAATGCAGAAACTGAAGCTGGATCTAGAATCCTTGTGAAAAATTGAGACTTTTGAGTATAAACTCAATATATTTCAGAAACTGGACTCTGAATGCCCTTTTTGGCACAATTCCCAATTCTACGTTGATTGTACAGTTCGTACAGCCTTGGGATGCATGCCAATTATGTACAACCTCAAACTGCGTGCAAATAACACCTCAGTCTACGGCAAATTCACTTCGGTCACTGTGCAGCATCACCTCGATCTACATGCCTTTCTCTACCTGCATCAAAACTCTTTTTCCCTCCTCGAGATTCGTGCCCATGCCCCATTTAAATAATAAAAAACAATGGTTTTTGGAGAGGCGCGAGCTATGGGCCACGCGCCCTCTGAAATACCCCAAATCTCTGCATCTTTTAAGTTTTTTGTGCCATTACTTGCCACGTCCCATGGTGGTGGCGCATTGGTAGTTGTAGTTGTTATGGGGGCGGAAGTACCGGGGTCAAACCCGCGGGCTTCTCCTCCATACACGTATATTTGTTATAACATTTGATATATTGTATGGTTGCGCGTGATTTATGTTTTAATACATATCACATGATATGGTTTTAATATATGTGTGTGCTTTGTGTTATATCACATTTTGACTTATGATATAGTTTAATATATGCGCGCGATTTGTGTTATATCACATTTTGACTTATGATATGGTTTTAATATATATCACATTTGGATTTATGATATGGTTTTAATACCAAGGGGGCCTCGGTGTTGGAAAGGCCAAGGGCTAGGCCCTTGACCACCCCTTTTTTTTTCCAAACTATTTCTAACCATATTTTTTATCATTTTAACCCATTTATAACCATTTTTGACAAAACTTCCCTTGCTCATATCTTTGTCACCTGGAGGTCGTTTTTCCTTAAACGAACGTCATCGGAAAGATGTTGATGAGCTCTTCCACTTTGTAAGCTTTACTTTGCCTTTTGAATATTTTAACTCTATCGAATTTTGAGATGATCCACCTGGATCAAGTGATGCAATGAAGGAAATAATTTCTTGTCAGTTTAGCATTCCTTATTATAAATTTTATGACCCTGTGGGGGAATACATGGAGTTTCATTTCCTTAATGTATTGAAGCCCCCAAGCCTTATCTTACCTTCAACATTAGGGGGTAATACGAAAAAGGTAATCAATTTGTTGTCACAGTTTCATTATCCCTTGTTGATCAGTGACAGAGTAAGAAAAAATGTCATTAGGAAGTTACTTGGGTGGATATGGTGGAAATATGCTTTCACCTAGCATATTGTAAAATCAGTTAGTGTAGGATTTGTTGGCCCTCGACCAAGTTTTCGAGAATCTTGGTCGTGTTTGACCATTTTTTTGGACTTCGATAGGCTGGTCGAAGACGAAGCGCCAGGTGAAGCGGAGATCATGGGATCTCGCCCCCTTTTGTGAGATTTTTGGGTTTTGGGTTTATGTAACAGGTATGGGATGTTGGCCCATGGGTTGACCCATGTTTAGGCCCCATTTGTAATGTATAAATAAATATCTAGGCGATGTAAGAAGGAGAGACCTAGTAGAATCGACTTACTGCAGAGCTAGAGGCTTTGTGCATACTATGTGTTAAGACTTGCAGAGATAAGTGAAAATGATGTAAGTAATTGGATCTATGTGATTGAGTTGGCTTTGTGCATACTGTGTGTTGATAAATTGCAGAGCTAAGTGCAAGTGATTGTAAGAAGGCTCTGTATTGTGCCAAACTTAGAGAAGGAGGATCTAGCGAGGTGCACGCAAATCTCATGTCCTATGCGAAGTTGGTTTTGTGGCTCTGTGCATGTACGAAGATTGAGAGAATATAATAAAGAAGAAGAAGAGTTGGTGGACGTAGCCCCATGTTGGGGTTGAAACATGTATATCCTATGTTGTGATTTCTTTGTTTTATTGATATGGTTTATTCTTAGTATTGAATCTTTATATATGTTAGATGCATCTGATATAGTATCTTAGTTCTTAATAATTTGGATGAATGCCAGATCTGATCTATTTCTATGTGCAAAGTGATTGGATGTACTAGATCTTGTCGAATATTGTGTTGTTCTGCAATTAAGGTTTTACCTGTGATGTGAATAAGGGTTAAAGACTAATAAATGCTAATTGCTAAGTTCTTTGTTAAAGCATTGTGATCACATATCTGTGTCCCAGCCAGGTTGTAGACACTTGAATCCTACAACCCCCCTGCCTCTACCTCGGGTGAGACTTCATCTTCTTCGAAGGTGTTGTCGAAAGGGTCGATAGTTAGGGTTTTTTTGGTGCGTTGTTGAAGCATTGAACCCTAGGTCTGCCCTTGTGCCAACAAATGGTTCCGTTGTTGAGACCTGAAACTGTGATTGTTGGGAACTGAAGAAAAGAGAAAGCTCTATGCGTAGATCCATTGTTGTAGTGCACAGTACTCTACTTGACGTGTGAAGCTCTATTCTAAGAAGAGAATTCTGATATGAAGAAAACAAGTAAGATCTTAAAGCTTGGTGCTCTGATAAAGGTAAGATAAGTGGAAATTTTTGTTTCAAAAGAATGGATCTAGGTATATTTGATAGATTTTGTCCTAGTCTGAAAACTAGGGCACAGCTAGAAGAAAGAAGATGTGATATGAATAGATCTGATAGAAATAGTGAAAGATGTGTTATCCATGTGCATAGAAAGAAATTTTTGGACTAACAAGTGGATGCAGGATCCTAGAAAGAATTTTTTGCACGTCCATCACTGTGATCCAAGTGCGCAGTACAGGAAATATTGGGGATCATTTAAGAGAAAGAGAGGATTTACTCTTTGTTATAGTTGCATAAGACCATGACATCTTGCTAAGGAATTCCCTGGTAGAGGTCCTATTTTCCTTTGTTGTAAGGCTACTGGACATGAAGTTTTAGATTTCCCTAGAATGATTGTTAAAGTTGAGAAGATGAACATGAGACAAGAAAACCATGAGGAATGTCAAGAGACTAAGAATATGATAAAAAACCAGAAAGAATCTGAGGCTATATTATTACAGATGAAAGAAACACTGAATGATCACAGAGACATCAGTTTATCAGAGATCTTAAAAGAGAAAGAGTGCATAGAAACAAGAACAGGAGACTTCAACAACCTGTTCTTGTTTCTATTGGACACCGAAACACAGGTGAACATCATGACAGAAAGTACTTGGGAAATTTTGGGAAAACCTGTTATGATTCCTTCATTGGGAGGAATAAAGTTGTTTAAAGGAAAGATGATAACCCTATGTGGAATACTTACTCATGTACTTATGAGTGCTCATGGAACATCGACAGAAGAATAATTTGAGGTCATTAAGTTTGTTGAGAACAACGCCCCATTTGCACTTTTATTAGGAAGAACTTGGATCGAGAGAGATCATATCCGAAGGAGAGAAGAGGAGGAAGCTATAAAACATAATAGCGCACTTAATAGAAGAACAAGAGGACAAGTCAAAGCAACTGAGGGCCAGAGACTTAGTTGTCGAAGTTGAAAGAACACAAGAAGGCTTAAAGAACTTATCCATGCAGGAGAGTAGAGCACCTACTCCAGAAACAGTAAGAGAAGAAGTATTATCCTCAAACCTTGTAAAAGATCCTCAGCGGTGAAAAGTTACTATACTAAGAGAAGATAAAAACAAGAATCTAAAGAGGAATCCAGAGATGCATATCATAGGAAAGAAAGCAAGGAAGATTAGTAAGAAGAAAGCAAAGCTAGAAAATTTGCAGGAGGTTCCAAAGAGGACTTCGCAGAAAGAAGGTTTGTAGAACTTGAACCTCACTGGAATAGAAGAACAGCATTGGTTGGCACTTCACCATGACGAAGAAATACGACTATTGGAGGCATCCCGACCGTTAGAACAACGCTTCATAACGGCTAGAAACACATTTGTTGTTGGAATGTTTGCCATTGGACCATTGGGACCACGCCATAACGGATGGAATTGTATTGATTGAGGCATTCCTTCCCATTGGAGGAATCTGTTACGACGTTGTCTATTTATCCCATCGAGTGATGCACCTTCGACACTTTTGCGAATTGTGATTATCCGAGCCCATAGAGAACTAATCACTTTTGTGCAGTGATTATTGTAACCTCTCCATTCGTTCTGCTACCTTGATTGTTTGTTCACTGACCCGAGATATCTGATCTCGAGCATGTATGTTGGGAGACCTTAGTGCATTAGAGAAATCTGTCGAAGAAATCCTCATAGACCTCATGGATGAGAATTTCCTGTCCGAAAGAGTACATGCCTCATCGACGAGAGGAGTGCAAGCATCCCCATCGAATGCACATCGATCTGGGCCCTCCCGAACTGCGACTAAGAAAAGAAGAAAGCATCGTGATGACTTACAAAACGCAAATCTCATCCCGTAAGTCTTACCCGACTATATCCATCCTCTGACTGGCGCAGTTAGTCGTGACAGCATCTTGAGGGACATTGACTATACACTGATTACTGCGTACCTCTCGAAGGGGATACGCATAGTTGGACTGCAGTTAGGACAGATTATGATGTTAAATATCAGTGACTTCAAATTAGGAGACCTCAAGAACTATGGCATGCTCACACCTCACAAGTACTTGACAAAGACAATGGGGAAGAAGTAGAATACAATCCCCCAGTTGTGGACCATGGACATCGCAAGATCAACCATCCTCAATGTGATGAAGATACCACACTTCGACAGAGATCAGGAGGTTAACGCATGCGTTAAACTCCTCCTTTCATGATGCCATAGTGGTTACCTATGGTTGGATCGGTGCATCATAGTAGATACAACGTTGATCCATCGGATCACCAGATTAAGCATGCAAGGACCCGACCCTTAGGATTTTTACCCAGGGAAGGTTGCAGATCGTGCCCTGGCGCAGTGCATAAAAGAAAATTATGGCGATGTAGAGAAAGGGAAACAGGGATACAATGTATCCTCCATCCAGAATGGCACAGTGCGCCTAGCTTTCCAGTTGATCGCTAGTAATCTCATTAGGTAGAACCGACCAACGCAGGTCATGGGGTTCGTCGTCGACCTCACAGGAAAATGCGTTGAAGGGATGCAAATGAATTGGGAAAGCTACCTCATCAACCATTTGGAGCAATATTTCCGCAAAGCACAAGACCAAGGCTACGAGTTTCGTTTTAGTTGGTTTTTTATTCTCATTGCCTTCATCACTTGGGAGATGCTGGAAGTAGTGACCTTCCCTAAAATTGAGCCATCTGAACCACTGGCTGCGAAGTTCACTACGCTCTAGTATTCAAGCGACATGGAAAAACAATGGAAATCCAATGTAGTGTTCCACACATATTATTTACAGCTAAAGAGGGTCATTGAATCTTTCCCTCGCATGACACCGAATACCCTGCACAGTTTTAGGCCACTTGTGAAGTTCCGCATAGATAGGCATTTCATTTACATCACTGTGTGTGGGGACGAACACAAGGAAGAGATTCAGTCCTATTACAAACTCATAGAGGAGGACATGGAATAAATAACCAAGTAATGGCCTGCAAAGTCTTGTACCAGTCGAACAGATAGAACTCTCTGACCCTGACCTCAACATAATCCCTATGGTCACTCGAGAAGAGTATGATGGACCAAGCAGCAGCAAAAAGAAAAAAAAGGAAGAGGTACAGGAATTGAACAGCGCATCAAAGGAAACTACACCAGATTCACCTGAAGGAGGAGGAGGTGACGAAGTAGACAAAGTAGAGGATGAAGGGGGAGAAGAAAAAAAGGAACCAAGCGAAGTGACCCCACCTAAAAATCCCCTTACAGAGATAAATACATCCAAGAAAATAAAGGGTTCCCCGAAGAAACCTTCATCGCAAAAGAAGTCACGTGTCAGTAAACCTCCATTTCAGAATGTGCTCATGGTAGATGATATTGACCTCATCATCATTGTTGTATCAGATAACTCAGAGGAAATTTTGCAGCGAAGCGAATCCAAATAGGAGACAATGGTTGATAGGATTGAGGCAGAGTTGAAAGGGGTATAGCAAGCCCTCTACTCGAGCCGCGCAGTGACTACAGCGCCATCATCGTCATCAGAAGGCATAGAGGTAGGAGATGAGCCTGCCCAGCTACACAAATTAGCATATTCGACAGAGGCTCACCTTCAAACAGTCCAGGAGGAAAAGGAGCAGGCCACAGAGGCATTAAAGCAAGCAAAAGAAGAATCCCTAGAGAAACGTCAGGTTGTGCAGCAAGAGAAAGATGACCTCCAGGTGAAGTTTGCAGAGGATAAAGTGCAGATCTAGAAGGAAAAAGAACAGTTGCTCACAAAGAAGATTGGATTTAAAGAAGCAGTCACCAGATCACTTCGTTATGTGTCGGGCCTTTCATATATAGAAGAAGACAAAGTGGAGATTCAAGTGGAGAAGCTCATTGAATCTATTCAGCAGCTTCAAGAAAGAGTGGCATAACTAGAAATGCAAGTTGTGCCAAGCACTCCGTAGGAAGTGCGAGATCAGAGGGAAGAAACTGCTCGAAGCGCAGTCGAAATAATCAAGGCATTGGCCTTAGAATGCAAGAAATTAAGTAGTCGAAGTGCACAGACCTATGAGCGCCTTGTAGAGGACCCAAAACTAAGGACATTGGAGTCATAGCTCCAGGAGGAAAAGAAACAAGCAGTGATAGTACAATCATAGTTGAAGCCGATGTCAGCAATAGAGAGGATGAAAAGGTCCTAGGAATAGCGCATTGTTAAACAATAGGTCCATGCCATCCAGAGTAAAGTCATGGAAGTGACCCAGAGGCTACATCCAGTACAGGATGAAGCCTGCACACTTTTTGAGGAGATTGAGGGACAAGGTACATAACTTGAACAAGTAGTCACCATGGTGGAACAATGACTGGAAGGACTGGTGACCGAGAAATTTATTCAGGAGCTCGTCGAGCAAGAGGCTCTGGCGAAGTAGTAGGTTGAAGCAGCTCGAGCCAAGCTCGAGACCTTCGAAGCAGAGTTTCCCATATCATAGTGAATTGGGATGAGTCACAGGTGAGTGTTGGGGGCTTGTTGGCCCTCGACCAAGTCTTGGAGAACCTTGGTCATGTTTGACCATTTTTGGGGACTTCGACAGGCTGGTTGAAGACGAAGCGCCAGGAGAAGCGGAGATCGCGAGATCTTGCCCCCTTTTGTGGGATTTTTGGGTTTAGGGTTTATGTGACGGGTATGGGATGTCAACCCATGGGTTTACCCATGTTTAGGCCCCATTTGTAATTTATAAATAGATATCTATGCGATGTAAGAAGGAGAGACCTAGTAGAATCGCCTTAGTGCGGAGCTAGAGGCTTTCTGCATACTATGTGTTAAGACTTGCAGAGCTAAGTGCAAATGATGTAAGTAGTTGGATCTATGTGATTGATTTGGCTCTGTGCATACTTTGTGTTGAGAAATTGCAGAGCTAAGTGCAAGTGATTGTAAGAAGGCTTTGTGTTGTGCCGAACTAGGGGAAGGAGGATCTAGCGAGGTGCATGAAGATCTCATGTTCTATGCGGAGTTGGTTTTGTGGCTCTGTGCACGTACGAAGATTGAGAGAAGATAATAAAGAAGAAGAAGAGTTGATGGACATAGCCCCACACTGGGGGTGAACCACGTATATAATGTGTTGTGATTGCTTTGTGTTATTGATGTGGTTTATGCTTAGTATTGAATCTTTATATATGTTAGATACATCTGATATAGTAGCTTAGTGCTTAATAATTTGGATGAATGCTAGATATGATCTATTTCTATGTGTTAAGTTCTTGGATGTGTTAGATCTTGTCGAATACTGCGTTGTTCTGTAATTAAGTTTTTACCTGCGATGTGAATAAGGGTTAAAGACTAATGAATGTTAATTGTTAAGTGCTCTGTTAAAGCATTGTGATCACAGATCTGTGTCCTAACCAGGTTGTAGACACTTGAGTCCTACAACCCCCCCTGCCCCTACCTCGGGTGAGACTTCATCTGCTGCGTAGGTGTTGCCGAAAGGGCCGGTAGTTAGGGTTTTGTTGGTGCATTGTTACCCTGGGTCTGCCCCTATGCCAACAGGATTGTACATAAATAAGCTCCTTCTAGAGAATATGTGTTTGTTTCCTTTTATAAGTAGAGTAGTGAACATGTTAGCATGTTGTCCTTAACAAGATGTATTTGAGCTTGATTCCACAACCCAACAGCTAAAGGACTGGAATTGCGCGTTGTTGGCAGCTCACAGGGAGCATGTCATCCCCTATGGAGCCAAATGTTATCACATATAGTTGTTAAGGGCAGCAGGTCGTCCAAGTCTGTGATCTGCACAGGAAGTAGCCATGTGCACAAAGTGCAACACTCAAAGTGGTCTATTGCGAATCAAAGAACAAGAAAGTAGACATGCTCGATTTTCAGCAGTGAAGATCCCATGAATAATTCAGATCAACGGCTCTCAGGCGATCAGGATTTCAAAGTAGCACAAGGATTAACGACTAGACAGAGGATTCGAAGTCTCGAAGTAAATCTGATCCATTGAAGGGTGAGGACACGCGTTAGCGGATCCCTCACTTTGAAGATTCGGCACTCCGGAGGATTGTGGGAGTTATCCATGAAAAGTCCTAAACACCTGAATCCCGAACTCCCGAAGTAATTGTGAGTCATTGATCTCCGCAACAGGAGCCAAGGTCCATCCAAGAGCAGCGTGTGGTAGCAAAAGTGGGGCTATCCCAGATCGTATATTGCGATCAGATCAATGGCTCACGCGTATTTGGCATGTCAAAATTGCGCAAGGATTAGTGACTGGGTAGAAGCCCCGGAGTCGCAGATCAAGAGCCACATGTCCTTTCAGATCGGACAGTCATTATTTACTTCGGGAATCCGGCCTTCGAGAGTTTCAACATCTTGACTCCTGGTTTCATCCAGAGTGCTTTCTCCTGGAGTTAAAGATCATGTGTCGTGTTTCCTCCTCAGATCGACGGTCGTCGTTCACTTCAGGGATCCAACTCTACATGCAAATCACCCCCTATCTCTAAAGTGCCAAAGTAGGTGGCAGCCATCAGTTTAGATATGTGGCACTCTCATCAGTCATGACACTTGGCACCCATCTGTTAGAGACATGTGGCATCCATTTAGCGCTGACACGTGGCACTCATTTCAAGCATTTTAAGACATATCTTCAAACTCATTTTCGAGTGACACGTGTCACCCCTCCATTTGCGACATGTCATCATAAGTGACATCAAGCTGGCCTATCAGTTGCGAGAGATCATCCTACAAGAGGTGTTCTTGCTCAAGCGCCAAGATTAGTGCCATCTCCATGCGCGGTTTTTAATGGATCCTAGAGTTGGTGAGTGGATAAAATTTAGCGGTGGCGCTAAAAGTAGCAGGGTTTCCCAGATCGCGGATTTTCACCAGATCAACGACCACGCTTCATTGCGGGGATGCAACTTGCTCGAGCATTAAAATTATTGAGCGGTCTCGCAATTGAAACCATGGTATAGAAAAAGAGTGACGTGGCGGAAGGTGGTGAATTGTGGGCTCAAAAGTGGTGTGAGTTCAAACCTCTTTCGACAACCCCACAATCACGTGCTCATAAGACGTCCAATCTGAGAGAAGCGTGTGTCCACCCCCAAAGCATTAAGCCTCGTCCTAATCCTGACGAGAGATCAGTTAATGAAAAAGGAGTGGTGGTTGAAACCTTGACTCACTCCATAAATAGAAGGCGTGGAGGATCTAGTCGTGGAGACAAAGTTGCCAGCCCGAGGTACCACGATGGACGATTTTTTCTACAGGCCCATGCTGAGTTGAGTTTGTGTTTGATGGGAGGATACATGCATATTCTAACATAAGGATGCACATACATAAATCCTTGAATGGTATGGTTGGATCACACGCCTGGTAGTTGTGGACTGATCTGAGTATAAATAGATCAGTTCAAGATTTTGTTAAGGTCATCAACTGGTTCAGTAGAGCTCCCTATTTTGTATATTTTGATGCCAGAACTGTTCTTTAGTTATGTATCAAATTTGAGACTTTCTCATTAATAGAAGTTATCTTCTTGCATCTCTTTGTTTAAATTGTGCTAAAACACTCGGGAATTGGAGGATCCAGTCGAGGGTTGTGATTCTATTGTAATGTAGGTTTGATTACAGCAGTGTCATGACCAGTTTTAGTCAGCTTCCTTGTTATCTTATTTCCCTTTACGTTGAAAGGCTCGGGCATGGAGGATCCATTCGAGTTGTTATAGTTTCATTGTGATGTGGGTTTGATCATTATGCTCTTGTGACATATTTCAGTGTCTGAAACTTGATTTCAAGAGTGCTCTTGAGCCTGAGTTTTCTTCACCAAGCTTCTTGAAAGTCAGATTCCCATGGCAGACTTGTCCACCTTTCTCACTAAGTCTTCCTTTTCCCCACCCTTAAACTCAAATCACTGACTGAAGTTAATGAGGCCCTCACTTCCCTGTGCATTGCTTGCCCAGTTTATGTGATTAAAATCATTCTTGTACTAAGTTTTGTCCATTTGACCTCCACTCATAAAACCAACATCCACCAAACATTTTGATGGGTACTGGGATTATCCTCTTGTAGTCTAAGGGTGACTCTCAGTGCTAACAAGTTGCAAAAGAGTTAACGAATTAATAAAAAGGGAAAAAGAGGGCACCCTCTCTCATTCTTGGATTGGCATTTTCTAATTTCTCATTGAGAGAACTCATTGTGGTTTGGACTCTTGGGATTAAAACCCTAAGAGAGAGATTTTCAGAGGTTGGCTTCGGTAGTGAGACCATCCACCCTAGTTAATCGTTTGGGGAAGGACTCACATAGTTTCCTTCATTGTTCTTCAGTGTGGACAAGGATTCTTCTTTGGCAATGAAGTTCCTTTTTGCAGAAAATATTTCCTTATAGTATTTGAGTTTTTTTGGAGAAATCTTATCTCTACCTTGAGGGTTGATTTCTGGTGGTGAGGGGGAAATTATACAAATTGGGAGCACTTCATATTGAATAAAGGGATCAAAATACCTTGATTGGGAACTATATTCATGCTGGAGGTCGAGCTTCCCACTTTTGGTTCAATTTATCTCTTATTTGACTGATAAGTTTGTGTGGAGGGCGCAATCTACAACATACTAGAATTTAGAAAGGGTGTTCTTTATCCCTGGACCATATATTTGATTGATGGAGTTTATATGACTGTGGGAAAGTCATATTATCTTTGTGGGACAATTTACTAGCAGTTGGGACGAATATCTCACTCTTGGACAATCACCTTTACACATATCCCTTGCTGATACAACTCTCCTCTACAGATTCATTCTAATCTTTCCTACTGCAACTTCTCATAACACAAACAACATATGTAAAGGGAACATAGCTGATACATTGGGGTAGTTGAACACTAAACATCTACAAAATGGTATATCGACATTATGGTCATTCTCTTCAAGCAACAATTCATGTTTTATTTTCCTTGCTTCTTGTATCATTTTGAAGTTGTCCCAAGATATTTCTGGTATGAAATTTTAACGCAAGTAAACATTTGGGAATTTTCATATTGTAGTCTTAGTTGTTCTGACTCAACTTCCACATATCAAAGCTAGGATTATTATCATATGTAATGTGAGTAATATGCTACAAGTAAACAATTGAAACATTCGTTTTACCATTACACCAAGAAAACAAAAAACAATTGGTCGAAACATTACAGTGGTATTAGAGCAGTGTATCCTCCCAACCAAAGGGGGTTTTCTTTTCATGAGGTGAGGGAACGATAGGTATATCACCTACAAAAGTAGAAGACAATGAGGGGAAATTGAAATATTTAACAAAGAAGGAGAAATAAGGGAGAACCAACCAGAGGTGAAACAAGATGAAGTCATGGAGGATAATAATGAGGACAAAGCGATACAAATCCTAGAACGCTTAGCTACTGGGAAACACAAATTAGCAAAACTATTGGCACAGTTTATTGTCAGTAATCAGAAAAATCATAACCATCGGAGTAACAATGGTGTAGGGGGTTCCAATGTGAACACTGGGAACAATGGTGAGGGAATCCATCCTGAGATTATTGCACCTAACTACACTAGGATTCATGTTCAGGTGGGTTCTAGGACCAATAGCGGGACAATCCCTGGACCTCTTATGCCTCAGTTCTTGAGAAACCAATAAATGAAGAATCAAGGGCAACAAGTTCCAGGTGAAACTTTTCAAGACTATTTGAGAGGGTATCAAGCTCTAGGTGATGAGTTTCAATAAAATATGTCACTACAAGACTTCTACAAAATCAAATACAGGAATAGACCAAGGGATCACAATAGGGGGGAAAAGAACAAAGATCTCGCATGAAAGTTGGGAAAGCTATCCGTTCCGTCCTTCGATGGGTCTAGCAAGAGCACAACCAGAGGATGGGTACATAATCTAGATACATAATTCCAGTTCAATCCTATGAAAGAGGTCGAAGATATTAAATTTTCTACTATGCACCTTGATGGAGAAGGCCACAAGTGGTGGTACCATGGGTTGGTCACTCTGGGTCATGCTACTGTCACCTCCTATTTGGAATTCACTAAGAAGTTAATGGAGATGTTTGATAAGAAGGACCCTGAGCTACATTTTAGGGAGTTGGCACAGATCAAGCAGAAGGGAACACCAAATTCCTACATCACAGAGTTCCAGAGGCTTGCAGCCACCGTGACAGATCTCTTTGAGTCGACATTGGTGATGACATTTATTGAGGGTCTATCTGAACCACTTCATGGTTGGGTGAAGGATTTCAAATCAGAGACATTAAAATATGATATCATCAGGACACATGACATGGAAGGTGCAGTCCCCAAAGACAAATACCTTCTCCAAACCATTCATTCCATAGAAAGGAAATGATCTTTTAAAGACTTTGGTTAAGTGAATGCATGAGTTGGTTTACCACTTAGAAATTAAGAGAAGAAGAAGAATTTAATGAAAGAATGTTGCAGCCATATTAAATAATATAGAACATAAAGTAAAAATTAATAACAACAAACCATAACGCCAAGATTGTTAACGGAGTTCGGCAAGGTTGCCTATGTCTCTGGGCCTTTGTCTCAATGGAGGAGGCTTTATTATTAATATTGAATGTTGAAAAATTACATCAGAAGTATCTCAAATGGATTAAAAACTAGTTTGTTTATGTTATGCTCGACCTCAAGAAACCAATACAACTAAGGACACTGAAAAAGGTTGAGCGTAGCTCCTGGAAATGGCCTCCAAAGTTTGCTTCATCAATGGCGTCCCTGCATAATGGCTTAAGCTTCATGAATTATTTAGAATTATGCAAATATGAACCTTCTCATGTTGTCAAAAAACTTTGGTTTTTATAGATTTGGAGTTGGGAGTCATCTCCCAACTTCCTCTCAAGATATGGCCTCAAAAAGGGCTCTAGATCCCCCAAAAATGGTCAAAATCCAATAAAATCAGGCTAAATCAACAAAAAATAAATCCAAACCATAGCCCATAAAACCCACTTTGGGAAAAAATGTGCACTAGCCCCTTTATCCTGCGTTCTTGGTGACATTTTGTTGTTATATGGTCGGATGCTAGACCACGTTGAGCTCGCGCCCTGGTTTTGTGTTGGCTCTAGTCGTGTGGTGGTCCATGTGGCCAGGCGCCAACCCATACACCACGCCCCTGGTCTAGCACCCTGGTCTACAGGTTGGCCCCAGCGACCGAGATTATCCCCCATCTCCCACCAAACTCATAACAAAACGATAATATGCCTCATAGGAGTTAAGACCCGTTGTGTAGCCCGATCGGTCCAATAGATTTCATGGAGTCATTGCACATGCACGGAGGTCAAGGGTTCGAATCCTATGGCGTGCCAAAAACAAATTTGACCCAACCAACATTGGAAAAATCCAGGGTGTCATGTGGTGCCTATGATTGGGCCACGTGTCACCTCTAGATTGACCCGTACAATCCAGTCACTACACAATCACCTTTCCCAGTCATCTATCGAGTCAGCTCGTACGCCACGTGTCGAGCCCACAACCTGCCACATGTTGCCACATCAGCATCCATACAGCCACATGTCGTTCCCGGATCCTTCCACCTATCACCATGTCAACATCTGTACAACCACGTGTCACTTTTGTACAATGCCACATGACAAATTTTTGCAGGTCCAACTCATCCCTGAAAACGCCAAAAATGATTTCCACGTGGCATGCCCTAGTGCTACCACATGTCCCTGATGACATCATCATGATATCACCTACCA
>SNQJ01S0047486.1:16066-27617 GCA_010110895.2 Picea sitchensis | reverse complement strand
GGTTCTACAAGAGAAGGGGGATGAATGGTAAAAGCTTGTAGCTTGTGCAATGGGTTCTTCAAGGCCTATGCTTTGATACCATGTTGATTTTTCTATGAGCAAGGTTAAGCATGAAGTTCATTCCATTTTTGCATTTAACTTAACCATAAGCACTAATGTTGCAACAACCAAGATCACAAGAAGAAACACCATACACAAGAACACAAGAAGTATCCCGAGAAACCCTTCTCAACAACGGAAGAAATCCCAGCCAAAATCCTTTGCTATATTCTTCAAGAGAAAGACCTTCACCACCAATAAAACCTAGCACACAAGAGGGTGCTCAAACCGTAGAAGACTAGTGCCCAAGAGAGTTGTACATTTTTTCCAAGAAAGTGTACTTGCTGAAATTTCCAAACTGACATGAAAGATGTGTTTCCTCAATGGTGAATTTACCTTTACTTATACTAGACTGAACCTGCCAACAAAAGTGTCTATTGGGACAACATGGCCGACCTCACTAGCTCATAATATAATTAATATTTAACCATATTAATTATCTTTTACATTTATTATTAATCACATTAAGGTGGGGCTGACCTGTACCCTTTACATTACAATTAGGGTTGCAGATAGGTCTGACTCTTGAACAATATAGCAAGGGATCTTATACACCCACTAGTACTCATCCACTAGGGGCACATCCATAGGGATGTCCATATCTTTGGCTCACTGCATTACACAGAAGAACCACTTCTTCAGTAGTGCTCAACCACTAGAATCAGGTTCACCTGTGCTTGTCCACATGCACGTCCACTCAACAGATCTTCTTTCCCACTGCATTACACATGAGAGTCATCTGGAGTTTATTGTCAACTCTTCTTCTTAGAGGAGGCTAATACATCATCTTCATTTATGTTATCATGACGATGCACCAAACACTTTGGGATTTCACTTGTTCATCTTGTGCTCAACCACATGCACACCCAACTCTGCAGATCTCCTTTCTCACTGCGTTACATAGGAGAATCATCTGGAGTTCTTCTCAAATCTCTGTAAGGAGGAGGCCATCTCTACGTTCCCGCTCTGTCTCAGATAGGAACCATAGACCCCTCTCAGGGGATTTCTCTCAGGTTTGTAAGCTGGAGAATGTCTCACGTAGCTGCAATCATCAATACAATATACACAATATTTTATGTTCACATTCATGGCTGTGAATGCTCCATAATCATATAAGAAAAATTCTTTGACGAATACAAGAAAGAACACTGGAAACTCAACCACATGCTTGGTTCAGAAATACAAACATAAAACCATGAGAAATTAGTGTAGAAGAAGAAAATAAATGGAGAAAACATATATCTCTATTTTCTGATTAGATTATTGGTTGTATAGTCATGGTTGATCCCTTCTTGTTTTGATCTTCTGCCCCTCTGATAATGGAATCATGATAAAACCCTTTCTTTTCCTTTAAAAATCAGATCTTCTAACTACTTGAGTAGTTAGGGATTTTCCCTTCTTGAATTTCTCGTACAATATTCTACTTGAAACATTTGCTTTAATTAATTCTTCATTTAAGTGTTTTTAATGAGTTCACATCATTAACATCCATATCTTTCAAATGGTCCCTTTCCGTTTTTAAAGAAACTTTTATTTTCAAAATTGAATTAGTTTCCCTTTTAAAAGAGGGACTATGTTTTAATTTTATGGGTGTGATATTAAACTTTTCAACCATGAAAATCACTTCAGATGTGATCTTCATTTCCTTAGTTTTCCAATGATATAAAGTTTTCCCAAATTCGACTCCCGGATCTCAATATATGAGCTTGTGAAGTTGAGTTGTGAAGTAGGCTCATCAGAAAACAAGCTGACTTCTCTTTTAATTTTTGGGAAAAATGTGGCCATTTTCAATCCTTGAAATCTATATCATCATCTTGTTCATTGAAATACCTTTCCAACGGTATGATATTTGCGCGATTTTGTCACCCGGAGCTCAAGTTACGACCTCTGCAAAATCATGACTCAACAACCATTCATTGAATTTGATTTGACAATCCTAGCCCTTAGATTGAGTTTTGTGTTCCCTTTATGAGAATTCAACTTTTATTCATAATTTTTATCCCACATGTATGGGATTTTACAAGTCTTTAGTGTATATATTAAAGAATGGAATATGCACTGAACACAAATTAAAAGGAAACTATGGATATTAATAGGTCGAACCCTTAGGAGATTAATTAAATAATTAATATTTTGTTACACCAATAATCTTCCACCCATGCCCAGTCATTGATGAGTCACCATCCACATCAATATAATTCAACAATGAGTCATTTCCCATGTGTCAGAATGTGGTTGGATGTCATAAGTTGTCATGTGTCACCATCTGATTAGTTGATAGATTTTCCATGTCATCCACTTGCAATTGTTGGCTGCCATGTGGAACATTCTCATTTGGTCAATGGATTTCCACGTTTCACCACTCCATAGGTTACCATATGTTGAGATATCATTGGTTGAGGATACACTTGTAGTTAAGTTCCATGTGTAAAAAATTTATTGGTTGATGGTATAATATATGGAACCTAGGATAAAAAAGATTAAGTGAGGGAAGAAATGGACGGGAGGGAAATGGGAGAATGGGGAGGATTGTAGGTGGCAGAGGTAGGGGGAAGGGAAATGTGGGTAGTTAAGGAGGGGAGAAATGGGGGTAGAGGAGGTAGGGGTGACGTAGGGTGATGTAGGTGAGGGAGGTGTAAATTGTAGGCAACAAATTTAGGAGCATAGCGTATTGGTAGGGGTGAGGGATGTGAGGGGGTAGGGAATGAGTCCGCCAACCTGACAAAAAGTGAACCCGATGAAATTACAAAATTTTCCAAGTGTTGAGTACAGAGTGAGGGAGGTGAGGGAGTTTCAGGTTAGTTGAGGAGGTGAACCTATAATTCTGTAATAAGAATATTTTCATGGGTTATGATCCCATAAGAATATTTTATGGGTCTTGGGCCCGAAAAATTTAGCTATATTTCCAAGAAATTAGCTTTATTCCACATGGAAGAAGTGCCCTTTTCCACTTAAATGCAAAGATGGATATCTTGAGGACACAAACTCAGATTTTGAATCCGAAATATGCGTGACGAAGCTGCGATTGAGACCTACGCGATGAACTTGTTATTATTAAAAAAAATTCTTCTTTCAATATCATTTTTTTATTATTATTCCAGGAGTGGGAAAATGTAGATGACCAAATTTTGGTCAACAACTAGCTCCAACTTCAGGATAGTGACCCCTGTGGGTTACTGAGAACCCATAATTTGAAAACCAACTTCCTTCTCTATTGGGCTATGGAGTCATCTTCAAAACAAATTCTTGTAATTCTTCCTATTTCATGGAATTATCTTCAAATATTGTCTCCACTTAGCGACTGCTTTATTGTGCAAAACTTGAATTGAAGAAGCAAACTATATACATACATGATCTACCTACCCTATTTTACTTGGAAGAAAGGGGCACTTTTAGGTGTAGGTAGATTTCCAATTTATCCATTCAAGTATCCAACTAATATTTGGAATGAACTTTAGAGCTGTAGAACATATTGATACTTTTACCAATGAGTCAGGGGCACTCTCAACGCATACTAGAGAAAAACTGAACCAAGTGTTCCGAGGATTTGATTGCATTGGTTTGCCAATAATGCTTTGGAACCATGATTCATTGAAATCATCTCTTGGCTGCTCAAGAATATTATTGTCTTTGATTGGATGAAGAGATTCCAATCTTAGAATACATTCATATTTCTCCTTATCTCCAGTCACTTCTAAGGTTATGTTGAGCACTCAACACACACCCTAAAAATCCTATGTCAAATTTTCCACTTTTTGGGTACCACTTGATATTTACACTATCTGATTCGACTTCATTTTGAGAGATGTTTGGATTTTCTTATTATATTGACTCTCATTAGTTTTTCAGGCTTGTTTGAACTTATGAAAACCCATGACTTAAAAAAGAGCCTTAACGCATGAATAAAGAATCAAAAGATAAAAAACACTTCACCCGACACACTCAGATTCAGCATCAGAAGGAATTCAAAGAAGGAAAAGACCCACTTGGGAAACCTCAGTCACCGAGAGCCGATCTTCATCGACATTGACAAAAAGTAAGTTTTGTTGCACCAATGTTTTGGAAAAAGATATTGTCGATAGCCGATTCCTCTTCGACATTGATAAAATATAGGGGGAACAATTGTTGACAAAGAAAGAAAAGATATCATTGATAGCCGATACCCGACGTGCTTATCGGAATCGGGGAAAATCTAAAAGGATCGCAACGAACATTCTGACCATGCTAAAAAGTTCTCTCGATCACTGATCCTCGATGCATTTCGACATCGAGACTTTTTGGAGGAAGCTAGTCCGTAGAATAATACATGATAGATTTATCGTCGATCACCGATCCTAGATACTTTTCGGCATCGAAAAACTAAGGTATGTTTTGAAATGAATAAAATCCCCGAATCCGATTAATTCACGTGAATTAGGTCATCGGTCTTTAACGCTACGTTTCTTTTCTAGATTGGAGAACTGTATGGTCTAGTTTTACCCCCGATTCATTCTTGGTTCCCTAGGTCCAAGGCACACCTTCGAGTAAGCTTTTCCATGTCAACATTGTACGATGAGATTGATCGGTGTTGGATATTTTGCGAGGGACAGTGACAAAAGTGTTCATAGCGCTTCCCCGATCCCTGATCCACCCACTGAGAAAGTGACACGATGGGACGTTTTAGCATTGTATACGATTAGATTTTGAGTATTTAAGGGTCCAATTAATACCAAATCCCGCATTAGTTGCTACCGCATGCACCAATCAACGCAACCGTTTGAAATTACCGATAGACAACATCACCCCCCGCGCCTCTGCCATCAACCCGTGATGAATTTAAGTTAAAGAGATTCAATGGAAGATTTGTTTAAATTGCACTCATCACCCAAATTGAATGGCCGATGCGACACAGTAAGTTCTTCACTGGTTTAAATTCTCTTGAGTTGTTATAAGAGGAATCATTATGCACTCAAGGAAATTCAGGGCATTCGGAGAAACAAGACGAGCAATTTGAAAGTTGTAGAGATCCCGTGAGTATCAAATAACCAGGTTTAGAAAGCTTTACATGTATGTATCCAAGTTTGTGGATTTTACATTTTTACACTTCATATATTTTTTATCCGATTTTGTTCTTTACACAGTCTTTGAAGGTTTATTTTGATTGCAGGAACAATGTCTCCAAGAAAGCCAACCACTAGATGATCAATGAGGGTGCCGAAGCTGAAAGAACTAGAGTTGGGTGAAGGCTCCTCTCTAGGGGTCGCAAGACAATTAGAATACACACCAAGACCAGAGCATGTCATCAAAACATCAATGAATAAGGCTTTCATCCAGCCTCCGACCTTTGGAGATACAGAGGAAAGCATGGGAACCAAAGAGACACTCCCACATTGGGGAGAGCTCTTTAAAAAGATCAGCCGGGAGGAATACTCGAAATATATCTCACATAACAACCCAGATGTGAGAGCGCTTGACGACGAGGTGTTCCCAAATATCCGATGGTTGTACCTGCATATGGTGGCGAGAAGAACCCCTATTTTTCCCTGTATAGAACTTTTGAAGTGGCTCATCGACCATACAGACACACATAAGTGTTTGATCAATGATGACAATGGTGGTTGTGTCAGAGTGTTCGTACCGGTCGAAGTCTAGAAGTAATACAAGCTTAGAGACCCTGAGGAGCGACTGAACATAGATTTTGTCGTAAAATTCTACGAGTGCCACGACACCAGTCGGGTGATGGCCTCATGGTGGAGGGAAGACAAGAAATACACCAACTAGAGCATTGGCTGGTACTAGACGACCAACCTAAGGGATCCATACATCTACTTGATGGCTATCATCTGCCGATTATATGGAGAGAATGATTGTTACAGGTTTTCAGAGGCATGGATGCCTCTACTTTACACAATGGTAGTCTCTGGGAGCGGCTTCAACTAGGGAGCCATCATTTCTAAGAAACTGAGCATATGCATACAACAGGCTCATACGTCCATACAACAGGCTCAGACGTCGAAGGAAGGAGAGACACCAACCTTCTACATGGATTTATATTTACTTGATGTCATGTGGGCCAGAAACATTTTCACTGACATGAACCTGAGTTGGCATGTCATAGAGCTCCCAATCCACGTATATTTCAACATATTATGGGAGAACAAGTACAAGAAATCCTACTCCCTCATCTGCGATGAATTCATCGCACACATTTATTTCATTCTCTTTAAGAAAGAATGCCCGAGACTATCGGCTGTGGCCACAAATATGATATCAAAGGTAGGCCACAGGTACTTGGATGAGCGTGACACCTACATCAGGGTGTTCAGGGCCACTTGAGTACCACATCTCCTACCAACGCATGTCCCTGACCTGCTTGTGGTGGGAGATATATGTTACCAGACCATCCTGTAAGGTTACACCGCCACCATGGTCTAAGACAAGAAGCGAGCATTCATACCTTATGGTTTCCATGTAGGTTTCTACATGGTGAAGGACATGACTAAATCCAAACAAGAAGGGCTGAGCCAACTAGAGTTTATATTTCAGACAGGTCGATTCTGCAAGCACGATCCAAAGGGTTTGGTCTTGAAACATGCTTTACAAGTGTCGTCCTGCTGGCCATATGCCCACGACAAATTTGAAGATGAAGTCTTCACAGAAAATGCCCAAGACTGGGACAAGGTGGTGGCAAGGATGGCCGACCCTAAAATGACCAGATTCAGGGCCATAAGCTTGGATGAACATGCGATGACCATAGAGAAATCGTCTCAAGAGGCCCTCAGAGCTAGGGAAGAGATGATAGCGACAAAAGCAACAAAGGTTCCCCTGATAGATCCAGTGCATGATAGAGGTTTCCCTATGATGCAGGACACATGGGAAAGGGGGTTTCTCATGATAGAATATGCACAACGAATAATTGATCAGCTGCAAGATGACCCAGACCTCACAGGAATGACATGGTCCCCTGCCAACAACCCAAGTGAAAGCCAGGCTGCCCAAGCAGCCTTGAACTAATAGACATTGATGAAATCGTCGGGTCAGACAACCCTGAAATCACAACGCCACAAGCTGAATCACTAAGAGATGTTTCATCTCAACTGGAGATAGTCAAAACATCAGAGAGAGCAAGTGCACCAAACTCCCTCCACGAATTAATAAACATCTATGATGATGAAGAGAGCCCTTAGGTATCTCTGGTAACCCCTGTACAGATCATAGAGGAAAAGAAGCCAGAGAAGACATCTTCCCCAGCTCCCGACGCTCAAATTTGGGGCCTTCCACATAATGAACAAAAGGTCGAGAGTGTCTTAGACATTGAGCTTCCCGATGCATCGAAGACCCAAGCAGATAGTCTAAAGGATGAGTCAGGGTCGGACAACAAAAGGAAGAAGCTCCATGGCAAGAAATCGATGTATCAACGGTTGATGATTGAGTAAGTACCGAGCCTACCCCCAATGCCTCAATTTCAATTGGTACTCAACTTCTCGATGAGCCAAAAACAGAAGCTGGACCTTCTGAACACATGGAGGAAGTTCAAGAACCTAGTCTTGAACAAATATATACCATTGAGAGTCTGGGAAATATGCTCACTTGGGGAGATCAGTAAATCCTCGAACCCATGGATGAAGTAGTCGACATACATGCCATCGCTTATGACCAGAAAAGGAAATCTATTATGCAGAGAACCACCAAGAAGAGGAGGATCACTCTAGATCACTCCATCCTCATCACCATGGAGGAAAATATGATCAACATAGAGCATGCCAAGGCATCCGAACTTATCGACGTAGGGATGGAAATCACAGATGCCACCTTGGACAAAGAAAAGAGGGATGAAGAGGAGTTGGTTACCACTTTGAAAGAGTTGGAACATTTTCACCATTTGGCGAAATATTACCAGGACACCACACAGGTCGCGGTGTTCTTAAGGAGCGAATTCAAGGAGGCCTACAACAAATTTACAGATGAACAACACATATTCACTGTAAGGATAACTGAGCTTCAAGAAGACACCCTCATGGCACTGATGACTTACAAGGATATGGAGTGCTGGTATGAGAAAGCACACCAAGCCGTGGAAAGGATCGACTAACTCAACACGGTGCAACAAGGTCGAGACATCGAAGAACACGACATCCGGGTGCTGGACAAAAGTAGTATCGACCTCATAAGGAAATCAACCAAATATTGGGTAAAAATGGCTCAGGAAACTCATCAAGAAATCTAAGAGAAATTGGCCGAGTGCGAGAAAAGATGGACCAAGATCAACCGGGCAATGAAAGACATGAACCTCCCCGAATTCGGCGCACCCGATGACTTTGTCGACTTACGTGACATAGTCAAATCACATGCCGAACAAGACTCATCATGGGCTGCCGAAATAGAAAAGGTGGCAGGCATGGTGCCATGACAGGTGCAACAGCGCATGGATCACCTGATCAAAGCTTGAGCCATGTTGCAACAATTAAGTACCAGAATAGTCAAGTATCGGGCATGAGCGATAGAGATAAGAGAGATTCTTTCGGCCCCAATGAACAACATAGATTCCTGTATGCTAAAACATGTGAGGATCTCTTCATCAAGTGGTCAGAGTACGAGAAGAGTCATCTACTTAAGTGAGATCATTTGATGACTCTTTGAAGACTAATAGAAGGAAGCGCCATGTGGTGAGTTTTTGTTTTACTTAGCTACACTTTAATAGTTATTTTTAGTTAATAGTATGTTATAAATAGGAGGATCGACCTATTAGTTGAGGTCGATGGTTGTTGCAAAGACCCTCATTTTTTATTTTGGAAAGAACTATTTCAGAGCTTCCTTAATTGAGAAGTCTTGTTTAGGACCAGAGACAAGTTTGTGTTTTTCATCAAAACTGTGTATGATTGGATGTGGAGACGAATTGTTTCTGATTTCATCTCATGAATGGATGTTGTAACGAGTAAGAGATTTTAAATCTGTTGATAAGTTATTTGATTCAATGTTTTACAGTTCTTGTCTTTTATGATGAAAATTAAATCCTTGTGTTATTATGTGATTGATGATTAGAGTTAAGATAATTATTTTTCTTGCTATCGTTCATTGCATATGTGTTTTATTTTGATAATCGTACCTCAGTCAATAATTGGAACACCAGCAGGTTAATGTATTATTACTAGGCTTGTGGTGGATATTTGTTGTCTTCATGCTAGAGCTAAAGGGTTATTTGAAGCTCAGTCTTCTCTAGTAGTTAAGCTTTTTTCCACTTTGTTACCTAGTTGGTTTATACAAACTTTTATCTTGTATCGGTCCCACCTATAAGAGTAAATACAGAAAAAGAGAACATCTGAATTGAAGGAGGAGCCTTCACAAGAAAACGTAAAGCCTATCGATTATTTGGCCGGATCGCAAGATCTGGAGAACCATTCCACTATTAAACGCCGCAGAGTCCAAAGTCCTCTTCTTGCAAATTGGAATTCTTATTTTCATTTTCAACCATATGACTTGATTGAGAAAAATATTCCAATCTTTGATTAGACTCTTCTTCCAAGTCATTCACTTCATTTTCTTGTGTCCAGATGGGAGAGGGTTGGTGGGAAACAACATTGAAAGCATCAACAAAAACATATGAATGCATTCTTGAGATGAACTTTTCTGCAAATGAATTTTCCAACACCTCCCAACTGGTAATGGAGTTAGGCAGTAATGAAATATACCATTCAAGAGCATCCCCTTGTAGAGTTTTTAAAAATAATCTACATGTAACATTGTCCTTAGTGAGGTTGAAATCATGACATATACTTTTGCATCTTCTGAAGTATCCCCAAAGAATGTAGAATTTTTTTCAATAGAATTATCAAGCATCTAGAAATATACTTCTGGTAGATTTAAAAGGGTTCTATGAAATTGCCTCTTTCTTTGGGAATTTGTTCATTTTTACGAGTCTTGTAAATCCATTGATGGGATTGGTGGAGAATTTAAAGAAGCATCATGACATGAAAGACACTCTTTAGAGGAATCAAAATAAACATCTTCTTGAGATTTTTGAATCTTTCCAATGAAGTTGTTAGGGAGTTCAAGAGTTCTTTTAATGGAATCGCCATGAGATTCATCCTCTCGAATCTTATGTGTTTCTTATTGAATTATTTAACTTCTAAGAATATTCTACTTATATTTGAGTCATTATTGTATAGATCAAATCCCCTTTTGTGGATTGATCAAGTTAGGTCTTGTATAAGATCAAATCCCCTTTTGTGGATTGGTCAACATGTATTTGTATGGTGGTATTTGTAAAGTCGTCCCCTAGTAATTGTAAAGTGGTTTTAGCCACTTCTAGGAGAAGTCGACTCCACCAAGTGAAGTCACAATCCTTGCGCCACCTCACAACTTGTATTTATATGTGAGGATGGTGCCTCATTGAACACACTCACACACACTAGCTCTGCAACTGTGAAGAAGTGCACATGTCTTGGAGGAACTTCTACTGCAGCTAAGTGTGACATCAAGGAGGTTCTTGGTCTGTGTCTTGGTATTTCTTGGTTAAGTGGTGTGCTACTCTTCCTAGTGAAGGAGTAGATGAGGATATTATGTTCGGTCTTTGGTGTATCTATATTGAGGAAGTTTTTGCTGGGTTTTCTCCCCCATGAGGGTTTCCCAGGATAATTTGTGTGTCTCTATTGTTTATGTGATTGCCTCTCTTTCAATGATCTTATTTACACAACTAATGTGCTAAATGATTGTAATAATAAAGAAGAACTGTAATTGCTAGCTGTATAAGAAAAACTTCAACATGGTATCAGAGTAGGCCTGAAAGAGACCAACTCACAGTTTATAAGAAGTAGCTAGCTTCAAAACACCCTCTCTAAAATTCAATTTTAATTGTTGCAACTACTGCAAAATTAGGGTTTTTGCATAAACCCTAAGTATGAATTTTTCCTTGTTTGAGGAGGATGTTGGAGAAAGTAACCACACCTAGGAACTTTCCCTAGGAGGGCACATATAGTCCTTGGATCATAATTCCAAAATTTGAAGTTTGAGAAATTAGGGTTTCCTCTTAAAACCCTAAGTTGCAGTTGCAGTTACAAGTACTAGTTGTAGTACCAAATGCAGTTGCAGTTGCAATATCAGTTGCAGTGCCAGTTCCTTTATTCCATTTGCAACACCAGTTGCAGTGCCATGACCAGCTACAATACCAATTGCAGTGAAAGTTTTTGTGAAGTGTTGGGATTGACTTTTATTGTCCTAGTGTGCCTTACCCTAGCAAATCTCCATCTAGCTTTAAGTTACAAGTTGAAGCACCTTTGAAGCTTTAAAGGTTTGTTATTTATTGTCGTTGCGGCCGATTGGTGCCACTACCTGCCGATATTGCCAGAGGTATGTACTTACATATGTTCAAATTGTATCATTATTTTAAAGGGTATTTGCAAGAGAAAGTATCTTTTGTCTAAACAACAATCGTAGATCCAAAAGGATCTCAGATCCAACACATTCAGAAGAACAA
>SNQJ01S0047486.1:3276-16056 GCA_010110895.2 Picea sitchensis | reverse complement strand
ATATGAGATACATATGATATGTGATCAATGTGTTATTACAATGACGAGTGTTCCATATATAGAGAACATATTGTGACCATCCATGAAAGGATGTGTCCCTTGGATAATAAATAACTAATTTATTATATATATTTATACCTTGTATTATAAATATCACGTCATATATATATTTATACCTTGTCTTGATGTTGTCCAAACATCAACACTCCCTCTCAATGAGGGAGACATTCTTCATCATGACAAAACTTGTCTCTGAAGTATACAAACTTCACCCTAGACTCATGAAACTTATATGTCAGTCTTGGGAGATGTTGCTCTCCCACCTGAACCGAGGGGAAACCATCTAACATCTTGAGTCTTTATCATTCCTTGTCAAATCACTATAACTAGGCCAAAGACTACACCTAGGTCGTTCACCACAGGTACACCCCTATGAGTGAATTTCATCTTGATGCTAACTGGCACGTGGAAAACACCTCAAGCACGTCAAAACCATATTATTCATTGTCATGATCAAGGAAGGAATACACTTGGGCCCATTTACCAGAAGTACACTTTTGTGATAAATGTATCCTATCTCCCTTGGTTTGCAACCCAATCTAGGAGAAGGTCCACCTGATGCTTACTCGAGACATTCACTATAGGTACACCCCTGTGGGTGAAAGCATGTCCGATGTTTCCACACACTGGAGGAACACTAGAAAATTGAGTCTTATGTTCTTTGAAGAATACGCTTGGGCCATTCACCATTGGTCAAACCACCATGACCAATCCTGGGAGAATATCTGCTCGATGTTGAAATATCAACACTCCCTCTTAGTTAGGGAGGTATCTTTCCATGATGTCTTCATCTAGTAGTCCACTGACTACTCTATAATCAACTAGTAGGACACACCTACTACCATGCCATCTATAGCTCGAATCATTTGTCACAGTCTCTGTGATCAAGCAACACACAACTGCTCCAAGTGATCTGGTAGTCTCCATGACAATCAACTAGTAGCATACAACTAATACAATTCCATCCAATAGAACACGATTGTGTTGATCCATAGTAGTACACAACTACTGTCAAGTGGTACACAACCACTGCTAGTATTATGAGGAAAATCTCTCTATGGCTAGGGGTAAACTGCAACAAACAGAAATGACTGAAGAAATCATCTCTATTCTCAAGTATGTTATATAAACAAATATGCTAGCAAGACAAGATAAAAGCACTACCTCGTCCAGATGTTCAATGAAGTCCACCGTTGAGCACTTGACCCAAAGTAATACACCTGCAACTAGTCCTCAACAACCAAGAAACGCAAGCATATGGTGATAATATATGATGTTAGCACATTCAATAGCATAATACATCAACATTCATAACAAATACGCCCATGGAATAATAATTCAAATATTTGCAAGATATCAATTGGACGAGAAAATAGTATTTCTATTAAGATATAATCAACAAAAGTGAATAAGTTACAGACTTCAATGTTGGCACAGTTTGGAACTATTAAACTAAGTTCCTTCCAGCTGGGCCTCCACCACTTCAATCCTCCACCAAAGACAAGCTCATGTAAGAGAGACAATGGAGTTCTCAATCAACAAGGGAAGTGATTGGGGGCTGAACAATGTGTTCAGACTAAAAGGATAAAGGGATGCAAACTCAATGTGAAGTGAATAATTCCTCCAGAGTAACTTTGATGTCAAAGTTGAATTCTTTCTCCTCTTTTCCATGGCTCAGTTTTGGCCCATTTATAGCCTTCAAGTGGAATTGAAGGGTCAAGTCAGAACGTTTCCAGTATATGGAAGGCCAATGATCATTGATCTCGTGAAGTGAAATGGAAACTCGACACCATTTTTCATTTTTGGGCACATTTCTCGATGTACGCAGGTTGCAGTGGTGCAACCTGTGTATACACATGCTGTATAGTAGGCAAGGTGCGTATATGTGGAAAAATTGTATTTTTAGTTATGGAATTTGGAAAAGAGGACTTCAAGTCTGCATAGGGAAATGGAAAAAAGGCCTTATGTGCAAGATTGCGTGGGGTGAGGAAAATATTGCTATAACAGATTCCCCCTAATGTGTGAGGTTAGAGGAATATCTGTGATGGCCAAAATACATTATAAAAAACCTAGAAGTGGAGTAACGGGGACCCAACTAGAAGAACTAGTTGTTCATTACAATCTGTACTGACTTTGCATACATGGATTCCAATTTAAGTTACACTGCAGATCCATGTGAAAATATACCAAACAACTATCCATGGCCATGAATATGTGAATACAAATGCAGTTACATGCCAAAGGCTATCATAGTCACGAACAAGGCCCAGTAGAACCAGTCTCAAAATCAATCTGAAGATATCTGTATATAATGGAGTACAATCTGATCTCCCATGATCACTGAAGTCACATAGGTACTGGTCCAATGAAAAGGTAGCAACAACTCAGGAAAGTTGTGGCTACATACTAATGTCTTCAAGTCTTCTACACAATCTGCCAAAGGTGCAATTCTACATCGTGTGAATAAAGGAGTTGAGGTCGAACACAATGAGACTTTGTTTGATTACTGGTCATTGAGGTATACCGTTAACAAACGCGAGACAACCTACCGATGATGAAAGTAAGTATCAAGGCACCAAGTACATTCTTACAAGTGTGAATAAAGGAGTCAGGGTCGAACACTTGAAGAATCCATCGATCATGAGACATTGATGTATTTCCAAATGTCAATGGTGAGAGAACTTGCCACTAATTACTGCAAGCCTCTAGGTACTCATAGGACTCTAGGTCTCATTTCCAGAATAGATGATCTGAAGTCGATGTAAGAAGACCCACTGAAAGGAGAGCATTAAGGCGTCTCTCATCATTCAGCACAAGGTACAAAGCATGAGCTTGATGATTTGGAGGACATCAGACGAAGAACATGTTCACGAACCCACGACCCTGTGCATCTTTCGCATGTGCCAAGTGCAAGCGGTACACGAAAATACCCTCTGAATAGTAGCCAATGAGGAAAACTGCTGACAAAGGCAAAGAAACCACTTATAAGGCTAATGGCATCCAAGACACTGCATGAATACCAATGTGTGAATATATGTCTTGCCATCGAACACAAGGGAAACCACTCAGTCCATGACCAATGATGAAATGTCGACTGCTGCGTTCAAGGTTACCTACCAATGAAGAAAGTAGGACTAGATTGCGTAATAGGACTACATCTTCATGTGATTCTGAGACAAACTGAGGGTATGGCCGGCGTGCAAAGTTAAGATTTTTGAGGAATGACCAACACAGGTTGATAGACATCCTTTGAACAAGAGCATGAGACATATGGAAGACCTTGGAAGCATAGTCTCAATGATGAAACCATGAGATGCAAGAGGCATCGATCAAACTCTCCATAGGGATTGGAAGAGTAATCAGTCGGGGGAGTAAACTCTCTATAACAAGTTCAGCTTCCTAAGGCCATGCTAAACCCAAAATTATGATGACAAGTGGACTCACTAAATTTGTGCTTTGTTCAAAGGCGACACAACTGCTGCCAATATAAGATAATACTCCCTTCCTGCCTGTTTTTTTTTTTTTTTTTTCATAGTCAAATGAATGTTATGATACAGAGGAGGAAACGAGTGTCCCAAGTAATAAAAAATAGTTCCAACAATGGAACATGCCTATGCTCAATACAAGGAGGTGCATGTGGGAGATGGACACTCGGGGGAATGTTCCCTCCTGGGTATAGGGTGTCAAGTTGAAAAGGATATAAATGAGGCTCTTCTTGGTTGAGGATGCAAAACTGCTGAGGTAAATGACTTATAACGCAAAGCGAGAACCGACTAAAGGCTCAATACTGCAAGCAAGGGCATGAGATGCAATCACAACTTAACGCCAATTTTTTTTTTTTTTCATAATCTTGGTCTACTTGGTGTGAAAAAATGATAAACTTGTACCAAATAGACGTCCTTTCAAATTCAATTTACGAGTGTGAAAGAGACAAGTTCACTCGACAATCTTTTCTCTTTTTAAAAACGAGCTAGAAAAGAACTTAAATCAAACTCTACTGGGAGTCCTCTAGGTATAGGTCAGCATGTTTATGAGTGAGAAATGAGGCTCAACATAAAGTCATGTATTATCTATAAGGGACTCCCGGTCTTATGGAAAAAAATCTTTGCATGGGCACCAAATGGACCAGAGGATCTAACTAGAGTACCCATGTTTGGTAAGTCTCTACCATTTGATAACGACATGTCTTGTAGCAGATGGAGGGTGTTATGTAACTAAAAAATGGGTTCGTACCTAAGGTAGATGAGTGACAGTTATAAGACAATGCAAGTGTGCATGATGGAATGGATGCCTATCCTATATGTTGGGTAGCGAAAATACCTGTCTGTAGTTATGAATGATCAACATAACGCTAAAAACTTCAAGAATCCCTGGAGAAAACTACAAAAACCAACTCAATCCACTACTGTATTAGTCCATTAGGTGAAAATACGATCCAAAACTATGTAAAGTGGGTAAAAACTGCTATAAATAGTATCAAAAACCAAATTTTACTATGTCATTTGACTTTTTTACCCAAATAGTAAATTTTGGACCAAATTACCTCTGATCTTCAACTGGTGATTGCGGGAGCGTCGAGTGAAGGAATCAGATATCGTCTGGACCAGGTAATTCCTCTTCCCCTCCTCTTCCTTTCTAGTGGATTACTTTTTGTATTTAATTTTCAAATTTTAAGTTATTTAAGGCACAAATTAGGTATTTAGGTGTACGTGGGCTACCATTCATCGGGTCGCATATACGCGACTGTGTAAAATACAGGCTGCGTATACTCAACCCTATACGCGACTGCAAATGCTGCAACCTACGTACATGTCCGTAAACAAAGTTTTTAATGGTTGCTAACTCAAAAAGTGATGTTTCTCTGGTAGGATGGTGCTAGAATGGAGGGAAAGGGAACATGAGGAGGTAGATGTTGCTGTGGAAAGAGACTTCGAGGCCCAAATGGCCTTGAAAAGATGCAGGCTGTACAAGTTTTGGGCACTCAAAGGGATGAGGGAACAAGAGAGGTTGCTACAGTTGCTCGTGGATTACTAGGATCTAGACAGTGAGAGCTTCAACCTTGATGGGACACCATTAAGGATTGAAGTTGAGGATATATATTTCTTGACAGGGTTGTCACGTCGGGGTGA
Organism: Picea sitchensis; assembly: GCA_010110895.2. Lineage (NCBI taxonomy): Eukaryota > Viridiplantae > Streptophyta > Pinopsida > Pinales > Pinaceae > Picea > Picea sitchensis. Next base: position 10,867 of record SNQJ01S0047486.1, on the reverse strand, counting down.
GGTGGTGAACCTCAAAGCTTGGGGAGCTGGGAGTGGTATGAAGATAGAAGAGTACATAGACTCTCACTATGCAGCAGGGACCGAGAAGGTCGGGAGTCAACTCCCCATCTGAGCGATAAACAATCTAAGCCTCAATATTATTATCCTCGTTTTGACCTGGATCATAGAATCGACTTCATTGCACCAGGCATCAAGGCTGCTTATGTTCTACTCTATAGAGTGTTTGAGACCTACGGTGTACGATTGGTGCACCTCGCCTCTAGCTAATATGAAGAGCCAGTTGACAGAATGCAAACAGGGTGACAAGAGGAACTTCTATCTTGTGTATCTTTTTCTTCAAGCGGGTTCCAGGTTTGGGACCTAGAGTTGAGATCATTCCTCGAGGACCTCGTGATACAACCATGGCACGATGGACCGAGGTGATGAGATGGCAGAGGGGTGGTAGGGTCCCACACCCTACAACAATGATTTCTTTTACTGGTGGAGATGAAAGGTCAATGTTCTGGATGACTACCCCTATGAAAGGATCAATTTCAGAGGGGACCCTGACATGCCATCACCACCAGGGACTGCCTACAAGGACATAGGTATGTCAAAATTTTTAAATATTTCATTTTTTGTATTTTTGTATAGGAAAACAAAAATATTTTTGGATGATGTTTAAGTACTAACTAGACACTTGTGTGACACAGACGTAGGTCCGCGACGATCGGACAAGCTTCCACGACATCGTTAGAGGCACCGATGAGATGAGGCGGTGAGAGGAGAAGCAAAGAGAGTCCTTCAAAACGTGTAGGGAAACCTGTCTCATTTGACAAATAGGATTCCAATGGTTTATGTAGAGGATCTATCGGAGGCCATGAAATGACAGGTGGTTGGTGTGCCCAGAGCTTGGGTGCAACTCTTTCGGCATCTCACAAACGTCGTAGTTTGTTCTCATGACACACATCCGACACCATAGGCGTAGATGTCGTGGATTTTGTATTATCGACTGTATATGTGTATTGAGAGTGTTGGCCCCAATTTTGTACTATAAACATCATATTTTTTGAAATATATATAAAACAAGGTTCTTCGACTTTACTTATACTACAATGTGTACATTGATGAGACTGTTTTATTTGCTTTAGTTATGTCACAAATGCCAATCTAAAAAGAAATTAGCATAAGCATTAGATACATAATTAGAACTCCTAGGTATGTGATGATAAGTAATAAAATCAAACTATCATTCTAAAAGGCATACCCGAAGGAATTGTCGGAGTAATGTAGGATCGCGCACACAGTAACTTCCATTCAACTGACATACTACTGAATGGGAATCCAGGAGAACCTCCAAAGAGAAAATACCATGTGAAATGGCATCGCGTAAAAGTTTTATAACAACGTTATATTTGGCCACATTATTCATAGATGGCCCTAGGCATACACCACCTGAAGACACCAGTAGACCCTCGAGTGAGTAAACCACCCAAGAAGCAGAAGCCAAGTTCCGTGTATGACGATTGGATCCGTCTGCGAATCCTAAGTAGACTGATGACTCCGTTGACATTTTCCAACCAAGGGAAAACTCGATAAGCAAGCCAAAGACAAAAAATAAAGGGAAAAGATATATACACTAAATTACATTAGTATACAAAGAGTTACTCCCAAGATTTGGGGCTCAAGCATAATATTTTTTCAAGTAGAGCCCATTCCTGGGCTCGACCAACATGTTCCCTTCATAATCTTCTAACTCATAGGCTCCTTTTTCTAAGACACGTCGCATGATATAGGGACCATGCCACATGGGTTTGAACTTGCCTGCCCCCAACGGTTCTTTGTCTAGATCATATAAAAGGACCAAGTCACCCTCAACGTAGAACCGAGGATAGAAAGACTTATCGTATTGGACCTTGACATGTCTTTTATTCACCTCTATAGCCATAGAGGCATCTCGACACTGCTCGTCGAGGCTCTCTAGGTGTACAAGGCATCGCTCGATATCGGAAATGTCAGGGAGGAGCCCAACTGCCAATATAAGAGAAGGGATTTCACATTCAATAGGTAAGATCGACCCCACACCGTGTACTAACTAGAAAGGAGAAAATTTGGTGGCAGTCTTGACTGAGGTTCGGTATGCCCAAAGTGTGGGATATAGCATAATATGCCAGTCATATTTGTTCTGGCTGACAGTTTTATGCAAAATGGTCTTGAGAGACTTGTTGACGACCTCTACTTATCCATTTTCATGGGGGTAGTAAGGGGAAGAATGCACATGATTAAACCCCAGCTTGGATGTTATCTCTTCCATCATTTCGTTCTGAAATTGACTTCCATGATCAGTGACAATATCACTTAGGACACCGAACCTGGCAATAATTTGATTGAATACGAAGAAGGCGTCAGTCTTCCTATCGGATTTAATTGTAGGAATGACCTCGAACCACTTGGTAAAGTAGTCTACGACCACGATAATGTGTTGATTCCCCCCAACTGAAGTTTGGTTGCAATCCACAAAGTATACCCCCCACTTGGTGAAGGGACCAACGATAATGACTGGATGGAGAGGGGCTGGTTGCGAGCGCATTTTCTGAGTGAAAACTTGGCAGGGGTGACACTTCTTAACTGCATCAATGCAATCTCTAAAGATAGATGGCCAAAAATAATTGACTCGCAATTTTTTTTGGGTTGTCATAAGCTCAAATAGATGACCACTAAAAGCCTTAATGTGGCAATCGTTTAGGACCGACTCGACTTCCTCGTGATTTATGTTATACTATAACAATTTTTATATGGAATCCAAGTCTTAGGACTTAGATAGAGGCTAAATCGGTGTATAAGTGCGATAAATTGGAGGACGGGGCCACATCTAGCGGACAGGGCTAAGTATAGCAGAAAGGTGAAGTTGATGGGACCCGACGGGTCATAGATCGTGGGTGCCATAGATCAACGGTCAGGGAGCACATCGGGTCGAGAACTAATGCGAAGGTTAATCTTTTGAAAGCGAGCTAGAATACCATAGTTTCGTCTCGAGGCCACATGGCAACACTGAATGCATATCGGGGGGAAAAGTGGGTGAACTCGAAATGACCAAATCCCACCTCGAAATCACATGTCAAATATCATTAAACGTGTTAAATCCAAAGGACACGTGGAAAGGAAAATTGACGGCCAGTCAAATCATCTCAAGACACTTGTTTGGGCGTCATTCGTCTGTGCAATTCCAAGTGAGCGCCGCCAAATAATTAATTTAAAGACTCATCATTGGAAATCGATGGTCAAATGTGACAATCTGTTATCCCTGTAAAGAATTTCGTCAGTAGCTCATGATTAGCATTTGAAGGCGACTGTTACTCAAAATACAGGTGAAATTACTCTATTTTGGGTAATTGACATTTTATTCCAGAGCGGGATAATCGCAAATCGAACCATTCATCCAATTCTTGTACAGTTGAGAGAAATAGGCTCACATTTCCGAGAAAACCAGAGGAAATGGAAGAGAAAGATCCAACGACCCTCAACAAACCAAAAAATTTGAATAGTACAACAAAACTATAAATCAAGAAAAAAAAAAGGCTTGTTGTATAAATACTGGCAACAAAATTTCACACAAAATCTGCGGATGAACCAGGATCAAGTGAAGAAATCAGATTGAATCCTATTATGAAGGATTTGATCATTAATGGATATGCAGATGGATACCACATGAAAGATGGAAAGAGTAAAAGAAGCAAGCGACGGAAGGAGACTAAAGCTGGAATGGTCGAAGGTATTGGAGAAAGCCAACCTGTTTGGCTTAACACCTTAAAGGAGGAGATTACAAACCTAAAATAAATTACAAGCTAAATTAAGTATATTTCAGGGAATTTTGTGATGATGTAGACAAGTGGCATTCGGGGTAAAAATCTCAAATATGTCATTTTTTTGTTTATAATGTTCCCTAGAAAGTAGGAGTTTAGTTTTGGTATGTTACTCCTTCTGTGACCGATATCTATTTTTGGAATCTTGGAGAAGATGATCTGTTTTGAGGCTCATATGTGATTTATCTATATATACTGTTAAAACGATAAATGAATGATTGGACTTACCAGAGAGGGGCAGGCCCTTGTAGCATGAGACTTTGTAATTTCTTATGAACTTTAATATAAGCAAATAAGGTCTTATTAGATATCCGAGATTCATCACGGTGTTGTTGTTCAATATGTTTTCTTGTATTTCATATTCATAAATGTGTTTTTCTTCTATAGATAATCTTTAAGCAAGAGAAATAATCCACCGTGATGGTGCTCTTTCTCATATTGATTATACTTGTTATATGTTTATCGGTTCTCGATTCAGAATTCACTCGTGATTGGTGCTTTTCTTTCAGTAGCGAGCCTTTATGTTTCTTCTTCTAATGCTATACCAAGAGATTCACCCTCCATTAGACGCCTCTTTCTGATAACAATATTTCCTTTTTTTCCTCTACCATCTCATATTACTTATTTGGTTGAACATCATACATATTTTTCCTTTGTTCCCTCTAGGAATACGTAGCTTATAACTTTTCATACGTTTTAAGGAATTGACCCCATTTCCCAAATGGCCCTGCTTTTCTGCTTCGTCCCACCACTTTTAAATTTTACAATATGGCAGAATTTGACCTCTGTATGCGCATTGCCAAATCTTTTGAGTATTTCAAACAACTATATGCTCAAGAGAGCCCTCTCTGGTTCGAAGGGTCTGAATCCAACCTAAAGTTGGTTGAAACAGTTACCTTTTTTGTTTTTTGTTTTTCAGCTAGACAGATTTATAGAGTGCTAACAAGTTAAATAATGAGGCATGATATTGTCTATTCCTCGACGATACAAAGTGTCGTCAATGATAATGTAGTTCTTGGTTTGGTATCGTATACACCATCAGTCATCTCGCGAGAGATGCTGAGGGAACTTCAAAATTTGAAGATAGAGAACAATGTCTCCATACCAGGGGTTAGACGGCGAGACAAGGAAAATGTGTTCATCCACAAAGGAATCAACATGAATAATATCCTCGTCCAATCGTGGGAAGTCAGATATTAACTCTGTAAAGACTAGTGATTTCTTGGATTTCGTAGAAGCAAAATCGAGATCAAATTCTTGTAAAATGACAATCCATTTATTGTATTTTCCCCCTATGATACGCCTAGTAAGGACGTATTGAAATGGATTGACATCGAAAACCACATTAGTTTTGCAAAGAAATATATAATGGTGTAATCGTTGGATTGCGTGGACGACAACCAAAGCTAGATTTTCAACGTGAGAATATTTGAGGTTAGGGCCGACTAAGTTTTGACTAAGAGAGTAGATGACATGCTCGTGGAGTTCATCATCCTCCTGAACCAAAACCATACCAATCGTCTCTTCGGATGCGACGATATAAAGCAAGTAATCCCTATTGTAGTCGGGAGACTTCAGTAGAGGTGTCGATACCAGGGCTTTCTTTAAAGAATCGAAGGATTCCTGGGCCTGCTCATCCCAGATAAAAGGGGTGTCCTTCTTCAAAAGATGCATGAAACCCTTAGTAATATTGGCATAGTTTACTATAAACCGACGTAAAACTTTAGCTCTCCCCTGTAAACCGTGAAGTTGTTGAATAGTGCGTGGGGGAGGCAATCCACGTATTACCTCAACCTTTAACGGATCTACCATGATCCCGGTCTCAGAGACTAAAAATCCTAGAAGACGTCTGAACCTAACGCAAAAGATGCATTTATGAGGGTTCAACTGGATTCTATAATGACGACATATTTCAAAAACTAGCTGAAGGTTCTTAGGGTGATCCACTCTCTTATGAGAGTGAGCAACAATATTGTCAAGATAAGCTTCGACTATATGTTTAAGATCATGGAATGTGAAGGTCATAACACGTTGGAAGGTTGCTTCAACGTTTTTAAGGTTGAAAGGCATCTTCCGGTATGAGAAAGTACCCTAAGGACAAATAAATGTCGTCTTATGTTGATCCTTATGTTTAATTTGAATTTGGTTATAACGTGAAAATTCATCCATGAAAGAAAAAACCTCGCTTCCCACACATTTGTCAAGAATTTGATTGATGAAAGGTGTCGAGAAGTTGTCTTTAGGACGGGATTTGTTCAGGTCATGAAAGTCCATGCATACACGGATGGTTCCTTACTTCTTATTCACATGAATGAGATTGGATACCCATTCAGTCAAGGGAATCGAGTAGATAAAGCCAACATTAAGCAGTTTCTCTACCTCTTCCTTAATAGCAGGGGCCTTCCGGGGATTGACAACTCGAAGACGTTTTCGAACAGGCTTAGCATCCAGGTAAGTTTTAATCTCATGTTCGACAGTTCAAGGGTCAATTCCTGGCATCTCTTCATATGACCAAACAAATACATCTTGAAATTCCTTGAAGAACTCGGTGTAGATCACGATTTCTTCTAGCAAACAATCCGCATCGATGTGTACATTTTCAATCTTGCCAGGGGTATGAGAGATATCAATCGTGACAATGTTGATATTATGGTAGCTGCGGGAGGTATTTACCTCCATGTGTAAACTTGACGAGAATAGAAGACTCTGGGAAGCAAGAGAAACATTAATGAGTTGGCTAATAACCCTAGAAGACTTGTCGGCTCAAGAAGATAATATGTATTAGGTTATTAGCCTCCTAGAAAAGAAGTCGGCCAGAAGAATTAATATATACTGAACAGACAGGTACCCAGAAGGAGAAGTCAGCCCTAGTAATTCTACCAGAACCACTATAAATATAGGGTGCCAGTCTCTCATTTGATACATCTCAACAATTGTAGAGAGCCAGTTCTGCACAATGCAGTTGAAGTCTTGTGCGCAGGTTTGGAGAAGAGCTGCTAGTGCAGCTGCTGCAGCTAGCAGTTACGTTTTGGCTTGGGCTATCTCTTGGCTAGGGTTTGGACTATCTGATCAACTCTTTTTTATGTGCTATCCTTGGGGAAAGGTGTGCTACCCTTTGTATGACTATCTAGCCTAGGGTTTGCTTCCGGAATGATTCTCTGTCAAGGTTAAGGTGCTCGGAAGGTGGCTTCGGCCTATGGTTGGGTGACAAGGGTATTGTCAATGGTAAAATGAACACACATCCTTCACATTTGAACAGGTTATGGGCCCACACCTCCTTCATTCATTCTAAATGCTGGAAGGAAGCATAACCGCTAGGATATTGAGCTCGTTGAGGAATTGCCGCAAGGGTTTCTAGTAGGAGCGGCTTCCAAGACACTACAGCTAGGGTTACTAGTAGGAGCGGCTTCCAAGACACTGCAGCTAGGGTTACTAGAAGGTGCAGTTGCATAAACTCTAATCCTCTTGTTGATGCACCTTAAGTGAAGGGATTGACCTAATCTTCGGATAGATCAGTGCACCCTAGCCCAATGCATCCCCTGGTACTCTTAGAAAGCCAAGACATGAAGTTTTAATTTCTGGTGGTCAAATCTAGGGTTGACCAAGTCAAGCAGCCATGAATTACTCTATGAAGTCAGAGAATAAGTTATATGAAGCCTCTAACTTTAGAGCATGGAAGACAAGGATTGACCTCATCCTTGCCAAGAATAAAGTGTTGGATATCGTGAAAGGAAAGATTGTGAAGCCAG
>SNQJ01S0047485.1:86012-104859 GCA_010110895.2 Picea sitchensis | reverse complement strand
CTCTCTCTCTCTCTCTCTCTCTCTCTCTCTCTCTATATATATATATATATGAGATGGACTTATCTCTTTTGTTTAGAGATATCTCAAGGTTGATTTTAGCTATATCAAGGTTGTAACTTGGGTAGCACTTTGTTGTTGAACTTTATAATGGATTTTGTGAATTAAACAATCTAGCTTGTGTTGTACTTGAGAGAGAAATTTCTCATAGCCCCTTAATAACTTTCTCTTGGGGACCTTCCCATTGAGGGATTGTACATTAGTTGACTATAATCAATTGACTCTCTCTTTGTGTGTGTGTGTGTGTATATATATATATATATGACAAATTTATCTCCTCTATTTAGAGAGATCTCAAGGTCGATTTTAACTATTGCAAGTTTGTAACTTTGGTAGTACTTTGTTGTTAACTTCATAGTGGATTTTGTGAATTAGACAACCTAGCTTGTGTTGTACTTGAGAGAGGAAGTTCTCATAGCCCCTTAATAATTTGCTTATGGGACCTTCCCTCAATATATATGACGAACTTATCTCCTCTATTTAGAGATATCTCAAGGTTGATTTTAACTATTACAAGGTTGTAACTTTGGTAGTAATCTGTTGTTAAACTTCATAGTGGATTTTGTGAATTAGACAACCTAGCTTGTGTTGTACTTGAGAGAGGAATTGCTCATAGCCCCTTAATAATTTGCTTAGGGGACCTTCCCATTGAGGGATTGTACATTAGTTTGCTAGAGAGTAGTCTTGTCACAATCCAACTCATGATGATACTTTGATGAAATACTTGTTATGCTGGTCAATAAATTTGTCATGCTTTATGTTCACCAAACTATTTTGCTTCTACAATTGTATGTTTGGTTAATGATTCGTAATGTGCATGGTTAATTGAGATAGTGCATTTAGAATCATAACATATTATGGTTTGAATATGTAGGAAAATAGAGAGGAATATGACAATGGATCTTATAGAAACCATCTCACAAGGAATCTATTGCTTATCACTAATACAATTTTGATGATTCGTGCCCAGTGAAGGTGAATCTATTGCTTACCACTAATACAATTTTGATGATTCATGCCCAATGAAGGTGAGCTGACCAAGAGAGTAATCTCAATGATAGACAAATTGAGGAATAATGTTATGTTGCCTTTCCCTTTGATTTTCTCCTATTGAGAGAAATCTCTATTACGAGGAGGTGCAACCCTCTTTGTTGGGACACAATATGAGACTGAATGGAGCTGTGTTTTGAAAGGACACATTTCTCAAGATAGAATTATTTTTCAACTTGGATAGCATGCATGGGAATTATAGGGACCCTTGACACACACTTGAGATTGGTTTGAAAATATTTACTTTGAATCCCACACAAAGTGCTATTATCATAGTTATCGGATTTGTCATGGGTTTCCAAATCCACATTAGATCCTCAAATTCTCAAATCCATATTTGATCCACCACCATTTCATGATTTTTTTTGGGATCCATTTCTCACCGTAGGAAATGGATTTATAACATAAAGGTGCATTAGGGGGCAGTTCGTGCATCAATAAATTACACCTCCCATGGATACTTACATGCATGTAAGTAAAGACCAATGCCAAGTGATTGCCCGAATGTCAAGACACTCTAGGAATGGGTAACGTGCTTTTGTAATCCCTTATCATGCATTTTTATTAGCTAGATATATGTGTTGTTAGGGGATGGTTTTGCTATAATATAATGTCATAGTGTACATAACAACATACCGAAATTTAAATGATTTACATCATTTGGAAGTGTTGAATCATAACAAAATACCAAAATTTAAATGATTTACATCATTTGGAAGTGTTGAATCTTAATAATATTAATGGAAACCATTTAGTTAAAAAATATTTGAACTTTATTGATTATTTTTTTTTTATCTCAAAAAGTGGCTTATAGATTAAAGATCAAGATAAAAAGATGGTGATCAAGTTAGACCATATGCACAACTTAATTGTGTACTAAAGAAATGTTCCCTAAATAATCAATCATGACCTATGAAATGAAAATGCCTTCAAAAGAAGGCCTTGTGGCCTTACTCAATCCTAGAAAAGGCAATGGGTAGATAGAGGGAAGCTTTTATGTTTGATCCACATTTCTTCAAAAGGTCTTTCTAATTCAATAGGAAAATCATTTCCTTGAGTTGTTATGTTTTTGACCTTGATTTTGGCTATATCATAGTGTATGAGCTAGAGGAAGACAATTTGGGCCACAACTAGGATGCCTTTGTTATATAATAATTAAGGACAATTATCATGATAACGAGAAACACAACTAGGATATATGCTAATAGGTGAGGTTAATCATTGGGTAACCAAATTTTGACTCTATTTCCCAATATGGAAAAGGCATTGGTTTGCAAAGATTTCATATTAGGAAGAGTGTCGAGAAAGTTGATCATAAATTCTCTTTCAAAACCCAACCAAGTACACGAAGCACGAACTATACAACATGCTTCCCATTCAAGTGTTACCTATTGGTCTACAATTCTATACTCATGGAAATTTCAAGAGGAAAGGGTTATGGGCGACCTTGCTCTACCATTGTCCTTTGTGGTTGGTGCATATACTTGTCCTAGTTCTAGAGATTAAACCTGTTCAAATTCGACCGTACAAGATCCGTAACCTAGTTTTGAAGATATGATAGAGGGAGTTTCTAACAACATCTTTTTCTTTGGTGAACATACTTAGCTGGGAAAGAGATTAAAATTGAAAAACAAAGACCTCCCACAAAAGGCCCATGGCTTGGATCCTCTAAGGTATTGATGAACAAAAAATATTTCTCAATAAGCACTACCTTAGGGAAATGAACTAATTATAATAGTTAGAGTCACATGTTGCTCAAAAAAGGGAACTTCCACTAATCAAAGAAGACTCAAGGTAGTTGAATCCACTTTTCTACTAGGATCTTGGCAATACAAAATTAGTAAGATTTGAAATTGGATCTAAGACATTCCATAAGGTATGGTTCCTCATTTAATCAAAGCATTGCCTTGTTGCTTATTGTTTCGAGCCAACTTGGATACAACCTTCATTTCTAGTTTGTGTCAAGAGATCTCTAAAAGTATGTTTTATGGGAGAAAACCATCTTAGTCCATATTTATTTTCAGTCAAATTTCTGCTATCCTAGTAGCTAGTTAAACTTGGAAGAATTGTTGAGTTAAATGATGTAAAATTTCTATTTGAAAATGGTTAAAAAAGCAATTTATATTAATGTTCATTGATTTTATTGATGATATTTATCACAACATGTTTGACTGGCTATTGTAAATGTGTTGAACATGCACATAAAAGATCTAGCTAGCAAATGTCATACATAGTTTGCAGAGAAAATATGAGAAAAGAGAAACAAGAGAGAAAGAATGGAATAATTCTCATTAACCAAATGAATGAATGATAATTTACACATGATATACTCTGTATAACTCAACTAATGCGCACTGGAGGAGAAGCCAATGCGCCATAGTGGTGGTCTAGAGTGATTTGGATACACACCGACAGTTACGGGAGTAAACTGCCACCTAGTCTAGTCTCTCAGGCAGTCACATGACTTAATTGCGACCTAGTCTGAGTTAACTAGTCTCTAAGTCTTTAGTTAACTAACTGAAACCGAGTGAAGTTAGGAGGAGACTAGGGAATCATGAGTAACGCGCTAGTTTGGTGATAATCCCAAGGACAATGCACATTATCTTGTGATGATCCCAATGCTGCATGGTGATGATCCCAATGTGGCATCTAGACTCCACTCAAATGATCAAACTGAAGTGTGAACTGAAGAGAATATTCTCCTAGAGGAATATTCTCCCTAGACTATAGGAGATTGAATAATGACTAGTAAACATAGGGAAAACCTTAGGAAAAATAATTCCTAGGTGTGTGTGAAGTATCTCCAACACCCCCCCTGAACATCACTATGGTGAAAATAAAGAATGGATCCCGNCGAGGCCATGTTAGGTACCCAAATACAAAAGATACATTGAAATAAACGAGGAAAGAGGGAAACCCCCCCCTCAAAGTACAATGTATGTAAAACAAAGAACTGACATGAAAATTGCTAGGCAATTGTGTCCTTCACTCCAAGACGATTGCGCAGAGAATAGAACTTCTGCTCATTGAATGTCTTGGTGAAGACGTCTGCAGTATGTTTTGCTGAAGGACATAACTACAAGTTGATGATCCCCTCGTGTACTAAGTCCTGGATGTAGTGCATGTGGATCTCTATGTGCTTCATCCGCTTCCTATGGACTGGATCTCTGTAGAACTTTAGAGTGCTCTGGTTTTCATACCATATGACGATCAACTGATGAAACTGAATTCCCAACTCAGTGAGAAAATGTTGTAGCCACATAGCCTGAATGGTTATGTTAACTACCCCTCTATACTCTGCCTCGGCTGAAGATAGAGAAATAACAACCTGCTTCTTGCTTGACCAACAAATAGGCCTGGAACCAAGATTGAGTGAGTAACCAGATGTGGACTTGCGAACAATGCTATCGCCAGCCCAGTCCAAATCAGTGAACCTAATGAGGTCTAATGTAGAGTCTGCTGCATAGTGAATCCCAAAGGTGATGGTGCCCTGCACGTATCGAAGGATACGCTTTGCAACCTTCCAATGTAGCTCATGCGACTCTTACATGAACTTGGAGATTGCTCCAACTTCACAGGATAGGTATGGTATGGAGTGTGTGAGATACAACAAGCTCCCCACTAGCTATCTGTACAGTGTGTTATCCACTAGTGGAGTGTCCCCGCCATCCTCAAGTCTGACTCCTGATAGGAAAGGAGTCAGGGCAGACTTGTAGTTTTTCATGTAAAATCTCCCGAGGAGATCTCATGCATACTTGGCTTGAGAGACTTTGATTCCTGATGCATCCTGATTGGTCTTGAGTCCAAGGAAGAAATGTAGCGAACCCATGTCCGTCATCAAGAACCTGTCATGAAAAATCCTCTTGACTGCACCAATCGTTGAAGTCGAGCAACCAATGATCAACAAATCATCAACATACAAAACTAGGAGTAGAAGTGAATCAACCGTCCTGAGCATGTAAACATTCAGGTCTGACTTACAACGTACAAATTTATGTGACAACAGGTAGGATTCCATCTTGGAATACCATGCCCTCATGGCCTACTTGAGGCCATAAAGAGACTTCTTCAATCAACAGACAAAAGATGAATCCTGCACAAATCCCTGGGGATGCTCCATATAGATCTCCTTAGAGAGATCTTCGTGAAGAAATGCATTCTTCACGTCCATTTGATGGAATTCCCATCCTTTGGTTGTCGCAATGTAAAGTTCCAAATGTATGGAATCCATATTTGTTACTAGAGTGAAGGTCTCATCATAGTCAATACAGTGCACCTACTGAAATCCTTTGGCAACTATCCTGGCTTTGTATCTGCTAATATGTCCATCCGCTACGCTCCTGGTCTTGTAGACCCACCTGCACCTGACAAGTTTCCTTCCTGTAGGAAGGGGAACCAAATCCCAAGTCTAGTTCTTGAGGAGGGAGTTGTACTCCTCTTGCATGGAGGATTCCCAAAAGGGATTCCTGACAACGTCGCCATAGTACTGTGGATTTGAAGACTGAACCAAGAAAATATTCCTGGGTGGCATCAGTTTAGTGGAAATGAGTGCAAGAGGAGGCTCCTCGAAATCAGATCGAGTCCTCCTAGTATCAAGTGGATCCCCAACAAGATATCCTGCATCCTGAAGAGTATTCTTGGCCCACTTGGGCCTCGGCTTTGGCTCTGGCTCTGCAACTGCATCTGCATGCATTGAATCTGCATCTGACTATACTGGCTCGGTATCTAAATCATCTGAATCCTATGAATCATAACTCTCATCCGAAGAAGAGTCGACATGTGCATGTTCATCATCTTTGATAGGTGGAAGAACAAAAGTGTCTGCATGCGACTGTCGAGGTACATGCGAGACACTTTCCTCGAATTGGACACTACGGTCAATGATGAGCCTATCTGAAGAAAGATCAATGAGTCTGTATCCCTTCACACCGTCAGGGTATCCAACAAATATACACTTTGTGCTCTATGGATCAAGTGCCTTCCTCTTCTCAGAGGGAATCCTGGCCCATGCATGAGAACTGAATATGTGGAAGTGGTTCACTTCTGGTTTGAGGTCACTCCAAGCCTCGTAGGGGGTATTATCCTTAACAAATCTATGGGGAGATCTGTTTTGGATGTAGGTTGCACAATTAAGTGCTTCAACCCATAATCTCTATGGAAGTGACTTTGCATATAGCATGCAAGACGCCATCTCTTTCAGAGATCTATTTTTCCGCTCAACAACTCCGTTTTGCTGCGGAGTATAGGGAATTGTGTGTAGAAATTGAATCCCGGCCTCAAGACAAAGATTTTGTATCTCATGGTTGACATACTCTCCCCCATTATTTGTTCGAAGGACTTTTATCTTCTTTCCTAACTGTGTTTCAACAAGGGCTTTGAAATCTTTGAGGTGTTGGAAGACCTCTGATTTTTTCATGTGAAAGAAAATCCATGTGAAGCATGAGAAATCATCAACAAAAATGAGCACGTACCTTGCTTTACTGATTGATGGATGTGGAAAAGGGCCCATTAGATCACTATGGATAATATCTAAAGGAAATGAGGCCTTCTAAGTCTTTCCTTGTCGAATTTCTCTTGAGGGTATTTTCCAAGAACACATCTCTCACAAATTCCTTTGGAGAAGTGGACGTTAGGTAGACCATCAACCATTCCCTTCTTGCTAATTTGTTGCATATATCTGAAATTTAAATGCTCGAACATTTCGTACCATATCCTACTGCTTTCATCAACATGGGTAAGCAGTAATGCAAAATCTGGTCCAATAAATTCAGAAAATGTGTAGAGTTTGGATTGATGATTTACATCACCGGTAGCAACCTTGGAATTGGTTTGCATGTCATAGATATCCACAACATCATATGTGAATATAAATCTCTTTATGGTGCCAGAGTTTGTCGTCTGATACATTGAGAGAAGATTGACAGAAAGTTTGGGAATGTGTAGCACATTCTCAAAGCTTCTGTTTGTGAATTCAATTCTTTCTTTGTCTGTGACCTCGAATAGAGAGTTGCCCCCCATTAGAATAAGAGGACCTTTTCATTAATCCAAGAAAGAGTAGACTTATTTTGTGGCTTCCATGTGGTGTGATGCACCTGAATCTATGGTCCAAGCATCGAGAGAGGAGTTGATGACAATCAAAGCATGGCTAGAATTTCCTTTCTTAGGATTTTGATCTTCTGGCTTCTTCTTCTTGGCACCCTCAAGGATGCGATCTTCAATGTTGTTTTGTTGAAGTATTTGGGCCATTTGATCTATCTGTTTCTTCATATATGAAAATTATGAATGGAATCCTTTATGGAAGTAAGTGCATTTCTCCCATTTTCTTCCCTTTCCACCTTTGGATCCAGAGGCATTGTTGAAGAGTTTTGAGTACCCTTCCTTCTTTGGATTTGGATGTGGTTTCATTTTGTCTTTGTCTTTATATTTCTGATTTTGATGACCGCTTCCATATTTCACAGTGAGTGCATGCGCCTTTGGGCCTTTGATTTTTCCCATGTTGATGAGCTTGTTCTGCTCTCATGTTAGAGACTCGATAAAGGCCTCAAGAGAGGGCATCGTCCAAGTGGCTCTAGAGGCGAGCTTAATTGAATGAAATGTGGATACAAACACTAAGTATTACAGACCAAGTTTGGAGAGAATGGTAAGAAGCATTTGTTTCTCCTCAGATTTATCAACCCCACAAGCCTTGAGTTGCGACAACAAATCCTTATATTTGGTAAATAAATCTTGGATATTGTCGAAGGTTTTGGATCCAAAGTGAACGATTCCACCTCGAGCATGTGTCCCCTCATCTTGTCTTGTTTGAAAAAAATCCCTTCCATGGTTTTCCAGGCTTCATTGGGGGTTTTATAGGAGGATATATGAAAGAGGAGTTCAAGAGAAATGAGACTGTAAATAGTTCCAAACGCTTCATCCATTTGATTCCGATACTTGTATTTTTCTATGGTTAATGTGGGTTCGATCTCTGTGTTCATGGTTAACTTGTATAATCCTCCACTTCAAAGATTCACTATCATATTCTCCTTCCATGCAAAGAAATTGTACGATTTAAGAATGGATTCTTTTGGAAATTCCATTTTTCCACCGTCTTCAATCTTCGATACCTGCAAAGAGAATATGGTGTGTCTTTTTCCTAGAAATCTGTCGGCTCTGATATCATGTAAATATGTTGAACCTACACAAAAAATATCTAGCTAGCAAATGACATACACAGTTTGCAAAGAAAATATGAGAAAACAGAAACATGAGAGAAAGAATAGAAGAATTATCATTAACCAAATGAATGAATGATAATTTACACATGATATACTTTGTATAACTCAACTAATGCGCACTAGAGGAGAATCCAATGCACCACAGTGGTGGTCTAGAGTGATCTAGACACACACCAACAGTTACAGGAGTAAATTGCCACCTAGTCTAGTCTCTCAAGAAGTTATGGGAGTTAACTACCACCTAGTCTGAGTTAACTAGTCTCGCAGTCTTCAGTTAACTGACTGAAACATAGTGAAGTGAGGAGGAGATCAAGGAATCATGAGTAATGCACTAGTTTGGTGATAATCCCAAGGACAATACACATTAGTTGGTGATGATCCCAATTTTGCATAATGATGATCCCAATGTGGCATCTAGACTCCACTCAATTGATCAAACTGAAGTGTGAACTGAAGAAAATATTCTCCTAGAGGAATATTATCCCTAGACTATAGGAGACTGAATAATGACTAGTAAACATAGGGAAACACTTAGGAAAAATAATTTCTAGGTGTGTGTGAAGTATCTTCAACAACCATAAGTTTATTTTGTAAACACATATGTGCAAACCTCAATCATTGGAGATTCTACTCACCTGAAGAGGAGGACACATCTAGAGAAAACAAAGGCTTTGGAAAATTTGACATGATCATGGGACACGTCATTTTGGAACATTATTCACAAACCTGTTTTAGGGATTATACTTTCAATTATTCACACATGATAGTTTTGAACTCGTTCATTCTTAATTTTTTTTGGATAAAATCAATCTTATGTCTTGAATGGTTTGCCCATGTAGGTACACGTGCCCAGTTGATATCATGCACCTGATTTGAACCAGTGACGATGTGAGCATGTTCACACTTCAGAATAAGTCTCCATACTTGGAGAGTTAGAGAGTGAGCACATATTCCATAAGACTTAGAATATTACAAGACTAAAGCAAAGTCACTAGAGAAATAACAAAGGAAGCCCCTTCTAGTTCCTTACTCTTTGAAGAAAAAGGCCACAAAAATGAGTTGAAAGGTTTCAAAAAATAAGATGTGAGATGTAGTTCTCAGCTAGCCTAGGACTGAAGCCCATTTAAACACAATGATAGTCTTTCATAGGGATTAGTCTTTTCAAGAGGTTGCGAAATTACTTGTTGTGTTGAGATGCATGAAAATTTTAAAGCTACTTGCAACAATTAAATTAATGAGTTATCTTTTAGTATATTCATTCTTGTTGTCTGCTTATCCTTAATCATCATTGAGTAAAGGTTTCATCTCTCAATTGTATCAGGTTTATCTTTTTATTATGAGTATGACTGGTCATCCTTATTTCATGATATTTCTTCCCCTGAGGGCACCTATACTCCCCATTTAGTTGTCTTGGAATCCCTAATCACATATGTTGATATATAGGTTTCTTAATTCCATTGTCTCACCTAGGAAACACCATGCATAAGAAACATGCCTGAAGTAGTCTGTATGCCTTTCCTAGCTCATGAGTTGAATTGGAGAGTCCTATTGAATATGAATCAATGATTTTTTTGGAATATTGTGACAACAATGTGACCATGACATGACATGGTGGTTAATCAACGATTATTCTTGCATGTTGGTTGGTGAGTAGATCCTATGTAACAGGGGAACCATCTACACACTAAGTAGCTACTCGTGTGAAAGGTGAAGTGTTAAAGTATAAAGGTTGAAAATCAAAAGGGATAATTTCATTTAGCCACATCTAGAAAATATACAAAGAAAATCCCAATAGCCAACAGTCATCCCCTATCAGGATAAAGTAATTAAAAAGAAAAGAAAGAAGGACACTGCTTTCCCCATCCATTGGATGTTGAGCATATACTAAATAAACTGAGAAGGATTTGGAAAGAAAACTTAATGGTCATACTAGAGGATATGAATATATCTTCGTCAGGGATATGGATGCTCACTGGTAGTGGAGCAAGGTCTATGATTATGTGGTGAGTCCATTGAGGCTATGGGAACTCACGGGTAGTGGAGAAACACCTAAGGGATAATATATACATAACCGGTGAAAATATTTTTATATATCTCAAAGGTATATCAACCATATGGTGAAGATATCAACTTGGATCATCGACGTAGTTTAAGGAAATAAATTTCATCACCATTCATCATCTTATTGCAATAGACGTGTTCCACTAGCCAACATGCAAGTATCACCAGTGAACCCACCACACTAAAATCTTTTAGGTATTTACTGCACACTTATTCCATAGTGACCCAGAAAGATAAGGACACATGCCTCTACATTTTATTCTCATAAGTCAGGGAAGGCTCCCAAAGATTCTTGCTTTGTCCAATGTATCACCAAATTTTGAGGTTTCAACACCTTCCCCAAGCTAGTGGGCTTGGGGCCTCTCCTAAAATTATTCCAACTTAGATCCTTTGATCTCTACGCCCATTACTCAATTTTTTTTTTTTAATTTTCAATGGTTAAGCATTTCCTTTTGACTAGATGAATGATATTTGATTGCATGTTAATTTTTTTGATTTATGTCATGTTGCGGTCTTGATTGAGTATAATAATAATCCTAGCGAGTGTGTTTGTGTTGCTAGAAACTTTCATTACACTTATCATATCCACACATATGTTTTGTGTCTTTTGATTCTATGACTAATCCTAACCATGCAATTTCCTTTTATTGTTATATGGGTTGATTACAACACCTACAAGACATAGGTTGGCTCTAAATTGCATCTTATAAAATAATTGGTCCTCCCGGCACATACTCAGTATCAAGTGCTCCAAACGTCAATTGGATGTGTTCACAAGATAATATGTTTTGGCCACTAATGGGTAAACTCAGTTCCAATGAATAGTTTGAGATCCTGTATAACCCAGATGTCATAGGAACTAATAGGAACTGAATTCATGTGAAGCAGTAGAAAGAATATGGCCTTAACTTTTATTAAAAAATGCCTTTGCTCATAATTTTGGGCAATGGTCAAAGTGGATTTTTCACCTCTGATGATCCAAGTGGATATTAGTGGCCACCCACCTATTCCAACTGGCTCACATACATATTTCATCTTAGTAGTTTCAATTTTGATTTTGGTAGTTTTTTTCTAGCTTTTCGGGTCCTGAACTTCCAGGGTCGTTTTGAGGCCCTAAACAACGTTTTCTGGGCCCGCCACAATCACATTGTAAATGTAATTAGAGTGTGACGACATAATGTGTAGTCCTCAGATAGAAATTTCCAACGGGATATCGTGCACCTAAAATGGAGATCGTATGCAAAAGTTACGACCCTGAGAAGTTGATGTACCAACTTACTCCAACGGGGCCCACATGACTTTTGGCGCTTCATCTCCTAGAGTTAGGTTTTTGGATTTCCAAGGTTTTGGCATTCATGTTTGATGTAAAAAGGATTTTGGAGCCTCATTGTAATTATCTTCTTGCGAATGAGTGCAACCGTGACATCTCTTCTCAAAGATAAGTTGCCACCATTATAGCAAGCTTGTTTCAATTTGCATTTTACAGTTTTAACATATTTCCTTATTAAATAGAAGCCAATTTTTACCGTATCTCTGTTATTTCTCATTGCATCTATGTGTTAATAATATAGATCTGTATTCATTTCGTTCTCCTCCTAAAATTCAGATCACCCGAAGCATGCAAATTATATGTTTTGTAGGATTATGAATCCAATGCAATTGACGAAATCAAAATCTAAGGTCTATAAGTGCCAAAACGATTACTAGAGGATTTTTCGTCAAGCGACCTTCATTAACCATGAATTTTCTTAAATACTTGAATGAATTTGTAAGTTTTTTCATTATAAACCTTTCCCTATTCTCTCTACATCGTAAAAAATGGCACCTCCACCGAATATCATATAAGCAAGTTATGGACTTTTGAATTCAGCCTATTATTGTGCCAATGTCATCACCTTCCCTTAATTTCTTGAGTCATTCTCCGAAGATTTTATTATCAGTAAAGAAATTTCCCCCCCATTGAGAAATGTCCTCTCTCATTTTGACATGAAAATTCTTACTTGCAAAATGATTAAGTTCAAATTCTTTTCCTTTCCCTCCCAACTTGATTATTTTTTAGAAAGTTGAAGACCTCACTTGTTCACCAATACACTGGCCAAAAATCCACTTAGCTCGGCGATAAATCCTTTATCAGAGATGAATCCATATTCTCGGCCAACACTATGGAATATCTCTAGTTTTTTTGAACACTTAGAGAAATTTCATATTTTCCCTTCTCTTTAATTTTCTTTTCCCAATCGACGTTTAAGCCAAGAATACACATTTTGGGCCAACACACCATGGAATTTCCTATTGTATTTTAGCCATAAATTTTGACTTTGAGCTCTGTTTCACATGCTCTTTATATTGTTGGAAAGGTCTCACTGATATATACAACTTCCCAATTATAAGTTTCAAGAGATTCCTCACAATTCGTCCCATATTTTCAAGTTTTTATATCGACATACTGTCGTCAACCCAAGAACCTGATAACACAAAATTTCAGTGGGGATATATGGGAAATCATTATCAAAGGGACCAGAGACCAAACTCAGGGAATTATTTATGAACTACTCATTCAACTTCCAATTAATTTCCTCATGTTTAAATACACGTTTAAATTATATTTTGAAGTTTTATACTGACAACTCATGTATTTCGTGGTGAATGACATCCAAGTACTAGTATTGAAAGAATAACATACACAAGAGTCTGAATACATAGTGTGTAAGGAGAAGAATACAGAGACACAAATGCTCTACATCAAGACAATGGGGGATCTACTCGTACACAACAATGCCCCTACAAATGTGATCTACAATAAAGAATAAAATACCATCACAGGAGCAACCATCAACAAAAGAGAATCAAGCCCAAATGGAAGGAGACGGAGTGCAGATCTCATGGTAGACAAATATCAAGCAAAGAGGCAAAAGGGACTAGAGGAAGAGAATATATTAAATACTTAAGCTGAATAGAAGGGGAAAGAAGACAAAGTAGTAACAACAACAGTAGAGAAGAGGAAGAAGAGATAAAGACAAACATAAGCATATGATAAAAATTTGAATTTGTATATTTCATATTTTCTTTTTCATAAAGAAACATAATGTGGAAGGTGAAGAGTTTGTAAGGGTTTCTTGGGAATCCAAGAAGTCCCAAGGAACAACTACCAAACTCAACTATATAAACCCATGATGGCCCACTGCTACTAAAAGAAAATTTCAAAATGTGAATGTAAATGGTATGATATATCAAATTATGAACATTTATGTTGTCAATATTCCCTTATCATTCTATAGAGGATAAGGAAAATAAATAGGGGGATTGTACTGGGCCGACATATGGGCCAATAATCCACATTCTGGGCTGACACACCATGGAATTTCCTATTGTATTTTAGCCGTAAATTTTGACTCTAAGCTCTGTTTCAGATGCTCCTTATACTATTGGAAAGGTTTCACTGAGATATACAACTTCCCAATAATACATTTTAGAATATTCCTCACCATTCATCCCATTTTTTGAAGTTTTTATATCACCATATTGTCATCAACCCAGTAACATGATAACACAACATTTCAATGGGGATATCTAGGAAATCATCATCAAAGGGACCATATACCAAACATAAGGAAGTATATCCGAACTACTCACTCAACTGCCAATTAATTTTGTCATGTTTAAATACACTTTGAAATTATATTTTGAAGTTTTATACTAGCAACTCATGTATTTGTTGGTGAATGATATCTAGGTACTAGTATTGAAAGAAGATCATACACAGGAGTATGAATACATAATGTGTAAGGAACATACTACAAATGTAACATACCTTGTTACCAACAACCTAAAAATTTTTCTCCGATACCACAATGTAACGTACCCATCCCCCAAGCTAGGTCACACCACATAAATTTTTCATCTTTGATACCAACTCTAATTGCGGAAATAACTCATTGAGACCAACTGCGTGCAAAACCATACTTGTGTCGCGCGCAACAACTCTTTTCTAGCACGTGCAACAATTCAAACCTCACAACCTATTTCCCAGTGCGTGTGACAATTCAATCCTTGTGTAGGAATTCTCGTTATCATTATTGCTAAAATTTACTAATAGGTAACATTTATTAACCACCATGACCTGCATATGTAAAAATTATGCAGATCTAACAATAACACGCACAACCATGCAAAGTTATGTATAATTCCAACAAACAAAATTAACATAAACATACACATAATAATCAACATGTAAACACACATAAAAGAACACTTATATTTTGCTATAATTCACTAACTACTTGCATAACTCACACGTTCCTCCCAGCCGTAGACTCTACTATTCATATACTCTTGACAATAGGTCACTCTCGAGCTGGGGATATGACTCCACTAGGGAAAAGATACCTAAGTAAAACTAAGGCCTGACAAACAAGTCAATAAAGAATAGGCCCAGGGGCACTCTCCATCAACAATTCCCAACTCACATCCTCTCATTCGCCACAACCTATCCCACCAAAGGAAATGTACCCCCTTCTTTGTTCAATAGTCGTCCGGGTTGTCCCACTTCCCTTCCAGGGCTTCAAAAATAAGTCGACTAAGTCGGCTAGGAAGTATCAAAGTTCTATGGCACTTGGAACACAAGGTTTCTCAAGGAGTTACAACACCAACTATCCCAACACATAAGAAAATTATTCCTAGCAATTCTCTCACCTAGAGAGTTGCTCCATAGGCTTGACAACATGCTTCTTCAGCCCAAACCACCAAGCATTTACAGGGTCACAATCAGCTTCAAATTCTACTTACACTCTCCTGCCAAGGTACAGATGATGGGTGCAAGAATGGGTGAATGGTTGGAAGAATAATGAAAATTACACTAAGTTCCCTACACTATATTTGCATGTTCCTATCTTAACACTTGTCACTCTAGGAAATGCATTTGACTCCACTTGGTAATTTGTTTCCCTCATTTAGGAACCGATCTGGATTATTTTCGACACGAAATGAGAGCAAAGATATAATAAACAAATGTACAGGGATATCTTAGATATCCAATAATATAACAGAAATATATCATAGATCCAACCATAAACACAAAGATACAATAATACACAATTTCTATTAATGAGTGAAATGTACGAAACTATATAAATACAGAGTGAAAGACTCACTAGAATGGTGGTAGCTTATCTTTGAGAAGAGATGTGAGAGCCAACAATTTTGTGGACCCTGTTTGGGTAGTTTGGTCTATCAACTTCTCGGGGGCGTAACTTTGGAATACGATCTCTGTTTGGGGGCTAAATCGAAGCCTTTGACTATCATTGAGTGATCTATCTCGAAAATACTTCATTTAGGCCCTCAAAATGTGATCCGTATTTAGGAGCGGAACAAACTGATTAACAGACTGAATACAATAAACACAAAGATACGAAGAATAACACAAATATCCAGTGAACAATATCTTCTATTGAATAATGAAATAGGCTGAAATTGTAAAACTGCAGAACTTAAACACTTGCTCGAATGATGGTAGTTATCTATGAGAAGAGATGTGGTTGCTACACGCATCTGTCTGAGCAGAATGGATTACAATGAGGCTCTATAGGCCTTTTTTATATTATTCATGAATGTCAAAACCCTAGACATCCAAAAACCTAACCCTAGAAGGTGAAACACCAAAAGTCATGTGGGCCCCTATGGATAAGTTGGTACCTCAACTTCCCAGGGTCATAACTTTTGCATACGACCTCCGTTTTAGGCATGTGATATCCCGTTGGAAAGGTCTTCCAGAGAAATACACATTTTGCCATCAAACTTAGACTCCATATACAGTTTGACTATGGTGAGCCAAAAAAAACATTGTTTAGGCCTCCAAAATGGCCCTGGAAGTACAACAAGATGTGTTGGCATGAAAATATACAAAATAAGCCTGTTGGATTAGTCAAGAGGCCATCGGTATCCAGCTGGAGGATGTGTGAGGCTTGAGACAACCCCATAAGTGTAGAACCCATGATTACAAAGAAGTACAAAAGAATGTGCTGAACAAAAATGGACAAGAGGAGCTAATTGGAATAGGTGGGTGGCCACCAATATCCACCTGGATCAATCTTGCCCCTTAGGAAGAAATAGTCTCCATTGCGTTGAGTTCCCCCATCAAGTGAGTAAAATTCTATTGGATTTGGCCCCAAGTGAGCCACTTGCCTTGGTGTAGGAGTTGCCCTGCCTTGATAACCCGATAAAGCTGGATCCTCTGTTGGTGAGTGCCCTTGACCTATGTGTCCACTATCTGATTAGTGGATGCTTGTTTCATGTAGTCAGGGTTGAGATCTGTTGGTGTTAGTTGTTCTGTGACCTTTGAGGTGTCCAATAATGGTGGAAAATATGGGTGAAGGAGGTCCACATTGAACACTGGATGCATGCCAAGGAAGGGTGGAGTATTGAGCTCAAAAGAATTTCTACCCACAACCTTGGTGATAGTGTAAGGCCCATAACGAAGTGGGTGAAGCTTCCGACGGGGCCCAATGAGACGCTCCTTCTACAAATGTAACCAAACGTTTTCGCCAACCTGAAACTGGTGTGGTACCCTATGTTGATCATGGCACTGCTTATACTTAGCATTGGATTTCTGCAAAATCTCCTGGACCTATTGGCAGATTTGATAAATCCACTCAATGAATCTGGTGGCTTTTTCGATCGCAGACTGATCAGGGGAATAGTTTGTTTGTGTGGTGGCAAGAGGAAGTGCAACATCAATGGGTCCCAAGGGTTGGAATCCCAGACCCACCTAAAATGGGCTATGACCAATGGAACTATGGAGAGCTCTGTTGTAATTTTTTTGGACATATGGGAAACTCTCGTCCCATGTACGTGGATGCTTAGAATTGTACATGCGCAGGATGTGCACAATCATTTGATTGGCAACCTCTTTTTGGCCATCGGTTTGGGGGTGGAAAGCAATGGATTTTGTGAGCTTGGTGTCCAACAGAGACCAAAGACTCGACCAAAATGTGCTGAGGAACCTACTATCTTGGTCGAAGATGTTGGTTTGTAGTATCCCAAAGTGGACCCACACTCGTTTGAAGAAGAGGTTGGAAGTATCTACCACTGTGACATTTTTCTTACAGGCTTTGAAGATGGCCATCTTCTAAAACCGATAAACGACCATAAACTTGCAGTCATTTCCTTTCTTGGTGGATGACATGCCAGAGATGTAATCCATTGAGATGGATTCCCAAGGCTTCTTGGGAATAGGAAGAGGGGTGTATAAGCCTTGCTTCTTGATTGCTAGCTTGGAAATGGCACATGCAGTGCAAGATCTGATATACTTGCTAACGTCCTGTCGAAGTTTTGGCCAATAAATTTTTTTCTGAAGAACGACCACAATTTTCTCTATGCCAAAATGTCCTACCACCCAAATGTAATGGGCTTCCCAAATTAGCTTTGCACGCTCACTTGTAGGAGCACAAAGATGGCCCAGGTGGCATAATAGTCCGTCCTAAATGTGAAAATCGGTGACAGTTGTGCTTGTACCCAAGAGCTGATAGGTGGTGGCGAAGTTCGAATCTTGTTGATAAAGTTGGGGCCAGTCAGATGCTTCATGTACACATGAATGGGGAATAGTGGTGAGTGCAGCCACAAGAGTCCGAATGAGGTAGTCAGTGACACAAATGGAGATACCTGTCTTATACTTGATGTTGAGATGGAACTGCTGCAAGTAGGTGGACCACTTCTGATGGCGGTCGTTTTGCAATTTCCCCTGTGTCTATATGAACTGCAGAGGCTTGTGATCAGTGTGTATGATCGTCTTTTTCCCCAGAATGTAATGTTTCCATTGACGACATGCTTGTACAATGGAATACATTTCCTTGTCATATGTGGAGTATTTTTGGACAATATCAGAGAGTGTCTCACTATGGTATGCCACTGAATGCCCGTGCTGAGTGATAATTATGCCCACAACATAGTCAGATGCATCAGTCTCAATCTCGAATGGTTGTTGTAGATCGGGCAAGGAGAGTAATGGATCTGAGCACAAGCAATGCTTCAGATCATCAAATGCTCATTGTTTCTCCTTCCCCCACATGAACTTGGCCCTACCACTGCCCTTGGTCACCAGGATGAGGGCCCATGCAATATGGGAGAATCCCAACATGAACCGTCGGTACAAGTTGGCTAGTCCCAAGAAGCTCCAAATCTCGGTCAGTGTGGTCGAGGCTGGCCAATCATAGATGACTTGGATATTAGATAGATAAACATGTACCCCATACTCATCAACATTAATGTAGCCCAAGTATTGGACCATGTTCATGCCAAAAGATCATTTTACCAAGTTGGCATAAAGCTTGTGTTATCGCAGAGTGCTCAAAACCTGATGAATATGCCGCATGTGCTCCTCCCACATTCTATTGAAGATGAGTATGTCATCCAAATATACTACCACAAAGGAGTTGGTGAAGGGTCTCAATACATC
This sequence comes from Picea sitchensis, assembly GCA_010110895.2. Classification (NCBI taxonomy): domain Eukaryota; kingdom Viridiplantae; phylum Streptophyta; class Pinopsida; order Pinales; family Pinaceae; genus Picea; species Picea sitchensis. The sequence goes on along the minus strand of SNQJ01S0047485.1, from coordinate 86,028 downwards.
ATCCATCAACCTCATG
>SNQJ01S0047485.1:69319-80077 GCA_010110895.2 Picea sitchensis | reverse complement strand
TTTTTAACCAGTCTGGTTACATGAGATGATTGTGTGCAGAAGGAATCCTTGCACTTTGCTTCAATCTTGTCGGCTTGCTTCTGTTGGATAAAAGGTGCTTGGATTGAGGCTATAGTGGTGTTATTCTGTTCACCTTTTGAACATATTGTGAAGATGTTGGATTTTGTAGTATGAGATACTACCTTGCGACACTGTTTAGGTGGGACAATAGTTGGAAATACCTCTAGTATCCTGTAGAGATGCCCCCCCAAAGTAACAATGACACTATAGGGTTGAGACTCATAAATAACACGACACTTACACATATATGGATGACCTAACAAAACATCACATACATCCAATGGGGAAACATCGCATAATACATCATCCTTGAAGGGTTGGATGTCATATGAAAATCGACATTGATGGCTGACACAGAGGTCTCGTCCCTGGATAAACCATCTGATGTTGAATGGTTGCAGGTGTGGTGTTGTCGACAATCCCAACTGTTTGACGACCTCTTCTGAGATGAGGTTCTTATGGCTTCTTCTATCAACAATAAATGCAATGGGGTCGCCTTCACCCACATCTGTGAATGAAAAAGGTGCTCCCCCTCTTTAGGATCTATTGGTTCTTCTGGTTGAATTGTTGCGGTTGGGACAATAACAGTGGGTTCTACATCAATGATTTGTCTTTTTCCATTGTTTTTGGAATCAGATTCTGAATCAGGGTTAGTCTCCTTGTCTTTGATCTCAGACACCAATGAATGTTTTGAGCAACATTCATTGGTTTTTTTCCAAGGTATTTTTTGTAAATTGCACCGTTTTCTAGTGTCCTTCTTTGTCTTTTCGTTACCCTTCTTTTCATGTGGATTGGAATAATTTTTTGAAGGCTGGTTATTAGGGCCGTCTTTACCATAATTTGGTTGTTTCGGATTTGCAGACCTAAACTCCCGCTTGTTCTGGTAATTACATTTCTGCTCAATTTTAACAACATATCGATAAGCAACACCCAGATGAGATGTCCAAAAAATTCATTTCAGTTTGGATGTATCTATGTAGAGCCCCATGGTATTTTAGAACCAGATGTCACTCAGAGTCTTTGATACCTAGCTTGGTGCACAAGGTATTGAAGGTATTGGTGAACTCCGACACTGCTTGGCCCCTCTCTTGTCGCAATTTTTTCCATCTCATGTACTAGTTGTCATAGTTTCAAACAGGGTAATATTGTTCCTTGATCGCATCCACAAAAAAAATCCCAAGTGGGCTCGACCCCATATATTCCAGACTCCTCTGTGAAAATTTTCTCCCAGTAAGTTTCCCACCAATGTTTGACATGGGGGAGAGCCTTAAAGAGTGCGAAAGTGATATTTTACCTGTTGGTGAAATTATGAGCACAAAAATAACCTTCTAGCAGATTTAACTATTTTTCTAGGGCATCCGCATCTACCTGTCCTTCAAATACAGGAATACCAAAATTAACTTTTATCTTGAAAGGCGAGGTGCCTCTAAAGTGTCCGCTTGCTGAATATGTGCCTATTGTTATAAACAGTCGTTGAAGGATGTGAGAAAAATTCTCCATCATTTTGTCCCTCTGTCGCGTGAGAGCTCGCTCAAGCAACAAATTAATAGAATCTTCTGCTTCGTCGTTTTAATTTTCTTCCGCAATGGAGGGTTTCTTGGGCACGCGAGAGCGATTTTCCTTAAGAGATACAATCTCAAGACCCAATTTTCTATACTCGAACCTCGTCGGGGACATGCACTAAAAAAAATGATCAAGAGAAACCCGCTCTGATACCACTAATCCAGATTATTTTCGGCACAAAATGAGAGCGAAGATATAATAAAGAAATATACAGAGATATCTCATATATCCAATAATATAACAAAAATATATCAGATGAAACCATAAACACAGAGATACAATAATACACAATTTGTATTAATGAGTGAAATGTACAAAACTGTAGAAATACAGAGTGCAAGACCCGCTAGAATGGTGACAAATTATCTTTGAGAAGAGATGTTACGATTACTTGCATTCACAAGAAGATGATTATTACAATGAGGCTCCAAAGGCCTTTTTAACATAAACATAATCCAAAACCCTAACCCTGGAAGATGAAAAGCCAACAATTTTGTGGACCTCGTTTTGGGTAGTTTGGTGTATCAACTTCCCAGGGGCGTAACTTTGGCATACGACCTTCGTTTGGGGCGCACGATAGCTCGTTGGAAATGTATTGTTGTGGAGATTCATTTTGGGGTCTCAATCAAAGATTTTTCCTATCATTGAGGTGATAGATCCCAAAAATAATTCATTTAGGCCCTCAAAATGGCTCTGAAAGTTTCAGAACCGAAAAATGCTAAAAATAGTAAATTACCAAAAGACTATTTTGAGCCAGTTGGAATAGGTGGGTGGCCATCGATATCCACCTAGATCACGAACTTAGGATAAATTATATCATAAGGCTTATGACTTAGGAATAATATTATTTATTCCTTGGCTTAAGGCCCTTTGACTTAACCCTTTTCCCTCTCGTGGAGTTCTACCCCCCCATACTCTTTCATCTGACTTAGTTTGCAACAATGATGTATTTTATTAATAAAAATGAGTGTGATTACATAATACATTTGTTAGACTCACTGGCATAATCACACATGCATTTTCACCTCAAAATATATGTATAACTACAAAGGCACTTTGCCAAAAAACATCCCAACTCACCAACCTATAAAACATATGTACTTTTACAATTGGGGTTCAACCTTAGGGGTATTACATTCCCCTTTCCCTTATTTATTTATTGTTCTCAATATTTTATATAAAGATGTACAAACAAAATTATTCAAACAACTCCAAAAAGATGTGGGCACTCTTCATGCATGACATCCTCATGCTCCCATGTTGCACCTTTGGGACCGCAATAGGTCCACTTGACCTTTTGTTGGGTAGGTGTTATATTCTTTGCATGTGTGTATGGGGGCACGTCATATTTGACGACTGTGTCTGACGATCCCATCACCTATCACTCTTGGTGGCTGTGTGCGTTGGGAACTTTCCTAGGGGGGTCCCATGGGGGGCAAGAGTGCCCCCCACTGTTTATGCGGAGGGTTCGGGGCAACGCCTCGAAATTATTTTTTGGCTGGTTTTTGCTATTTTGCTATTTTTAGTGGTTTTCTAAATTAATCATGGATTAATGGATTAGGGTTTTGGTAGTTGCGAAATACCTAAAATATTGTTTATATATTGTATCGTGAATGGTGAAACTAATACAATAAAGAGTTGAGAGGTGTGATGCCAATGAAGGCTAGTTTTCTCCCAATTAAGGGTTTCCAACATAAATCTCTATGTACTATATGTGTGAGCCATTGATTAATTTTTTTTTTTCTTAGAATCTGTATGCATTGCTTTACTTCACAGGTTTAAAATTTGCACCTTTACTAATTATTTTGCTTGGTATGAAGCAAATTGACTTTCCTGTCCAATATGCACACCGAATGAACTCGGAAGTCACCTTCTTGCTCCACCTGGATCACATTCCAATCAATTATATGATTGACATCAAGCACATACTTTTTAAGCAAGGACACATGGAACACATTATGAATGCACATGGATACAAGAAGTGCAAGCATGTATGAAACAAGACCAATCCTTTCCAATATCTCAAATGGTCCACAATAACTTGCTACCAGCTTAAAAAAACTCTCCAATTTTAGTGATTTTTTTGGCTTTCACTTTTAAGACGGCATGCTTGCCCACTTTAAACTCTCTATGCATTTTGCCTTTGTCTGCAAAAATTTCCTGCCTGTCTTGAGTAGCCTTTAAATTCTGCTTTATTTTCACCATCTTCTCTTCCATTTCTTTGAGCAATTCTAGCCCAACCACTACTTTGTTTGCTAGGTTGTCCCAACTCACTGGTGTGTTCCACTTTTGGCCATATAATTCTTCAAATGAGCTCATCTTTAAATATGTATGATACCCATTATTATAAGAAAATTCAACTAAATGTAGACAATCTTCCCATTTTGATGGTTTATCCATCACATACATCCTCAACATATATTCAATCACTTGCTTGACCCTCTTTGTTTTTCCATCTGATTATGGGTGATATGTTATGCTAAAATTCATATTTGTCCCAAATCATTTAAATAATCCCTTCCAAAAATTTGATGTGAACTTGGGATCTCTGTCAGAAAAGATTTCCTTGGGCACACCATGCAGTCTGACAACTTCTCTCATATAAATATCTGCAATATTAGTTGCCTCATGAGTTAGTTTCACTGGAATAACATGAGCAACTTTAGTTAAATTATCCACCACCACCATGATGGAATCATGTTTCTTTAGTGTTCTGGGAAGCTTGGTAATAAATTCAATTGTCACCACTTCCTATTTCCACTCAATAATGGGAAATGGTTGTAGCAAACTAGTTGGATGTCTATGCTCAACCTTTACCTTCTTAAATTCTAGACATCTGGCTATATAATCAACCACTTCTTTCTTCATACCAAGCCACAAATATTGGCTTTTTACAACTACAATGGTTTTCTGGTAACCCATGTGCCCAACATAAGGCACATCATGCATTTCCCTCAACACCATATTCTTCACCTCCTGAAAATTAGGCACATAAAATATGCCCCTGCAAATGAGGATTCTATCCTCCCTTAGCTCATAATATTTAATTTTCTGCTAAGAATTACCATGTTGTAATTTTTCTGTTGTTTGCACATAATGTTGATCTAATTTTGCAGCTTCCAAAATTATATTTTTTATATCAGATTTGCACATGCTAATGGTTGTAGCATGTATTTCATCCACCCTCTTGCTGAGTGCATCAAACACATTGTTGTCCTTGACTTTGATATTCTTTATATCAAAGTCATACTCACTGAGGAATTCCAACCATCTGATTTGTATGGCATTGAAAGTTGGTTCCCCAAACAAATATTTCAAACCACTATGTTTTGTCATCAACTCAAATATTTTTCCCATGATATAATGTCTCCACATATTCGAGGCATGAACTATGGCTGCCAATTCTAAATCATGAGTGGCATAATGCCTCTCATGTTCTTTCAACTTCCTTGACTCATAACATATCACATGCCTATTTTGCATACAACTAATTCTCCCTCAATACTTGTAGCACCATTCACAAGTGTTTTTCACGGTCTTCTTTAGAATTAGAGTAGATAAGTATGTCATCCAAGAAGAAAATGACAAACTTATCCAAGTAATTTCTGAAAATACTATTCATCAAACACATGAAGATAGTTGGTGCATTTGACAACCCAATTGGCACCATTGTAAACTCATAATGCCCATACCTTGTTCTAAATGTTGTCTTGTTGATATCCTCTTCTTTAATCCTCACCTGATGGTAGCCTAACCCGAGGTCAATCTCGGAGAATATATTTTCATCTTTCATTGGATCAAGAAGATCATCTATCCTTGGCAAATGATACTTGTTCTTCACAGTCACCTTGTCCATCCTTCTTCTTCACAAATAGCACTGGGGCACCCCAAGGTGACACACTTGGGTGTATATACCCATTCTTCAAAATATCTTCAAGACGCATTTTCAATTCCTCCAGCTTTGGTGTACTCACCCTATAAGGAATCTTGGATATCGAGGCAACTCCAGGCATCAGAGTAAACCATTCTATCTATCTAAAAACATCTTCAAATTATTTCAATATTGGATGATCTTAAATACTTGGAACTTTATACTTAGCTTCCTCCTCCAAATGGAATGCATAAACCTGTCATCCTTTTTTGAAGCTTCTTTTCAGCTGCAAGGCTAGAATCCCTCTGATAAATACTGCCCTTAGAATACCTTGAATTGTCCTCAAGTTCCCTTCTTCATCCAAAAAAGTGAAGGCCTTGTTGCAGCAATCCAAGACAACATGATGCTTATCCAAGCAATCCATACCAATTAGGAAGTCATAGGAACCCAAAGGTATGATATTCAAATCTACCTTTGTGCTTACTCTATTAATGTCCATTGGACAATCCTTAACCAACTAATTGATTCTTCTTTTAGATCCTATAGCTAACTGAACCAACCAATATTTCCCAAGGTTGCTTATTTGAAAATGAAATATTTCAGCAAGATTAGGATCAATATAACTATGACTTGCTCCTGAATCAATTAAGAGAGCTATAGGTTGATCATTGATCTTACCTTCTACTTCAATCATATGAGACTAAAATTTAGCTTGCTTATTGTCCAAGGCTGCATAGATCCTTGGCATGTTTCTTCCCATGTCCTCAACTATATCAACCTGATGTACATTGTGAACAACCTTCACTCTTTCTCCTCTCTGAGGGTAATATCTGTACATGTGATCTCCCTCACAACTCCAACATTTAATAGGTTATTTCCTTGGCCTTTTTCCTATTTTTTTTTACATTCTAGGTTCATTTTGAGTTTACTTCCCATGAGAATTATTCTTGAAGAATGGTGGCTTGTACCCTTTCTTCCTCTGCTCCATATTTCCTTTCCTCTTGTCTTTCCAAGCCTTTTGAAAAGTTGGTCTTCCTCTATGTTGATCATAGAGGCACTTGGCTCTCCTTATTGTTTCCTCCAATGTTTTGGGATCATCATATTGTATCTTATCACTGAATATTGAAGGTAACCCACTCAAAAAACTTTCAATCTTGACCTTCTCATCCTTAATGAAGTCAAAATATCTCAGCAGCTCTAAGAATCTTCTCTCATACTCATCCATGGTCATGCTCCCAAGATTGATTTCAAATGACTCCACCTTCCTATAATAATAATGATTGGACAAGTATTTCTTCTTAAAATACTTTTTGAAGTGCCTCCAAGTGATCCTCTTCTCATCAATGTGTTGTACTTGCATGAGTTGGTCCCACCACATTGATGCTTTTCGCTTCAACTGGTAAATTGCAATTCTTCCTTCTGCATGTGAGGAATAATTATGCATTTGAAATACTTCCTCATCCCCAACATCCAAACCTATACATCCTCATCTTTCTTTTGCTCACCATTGAAGGTAGGAGGTTTTATCTTCTTGAACTCCGCTTGTAATTCATCTGCTCTAAAACTCCTCCTATGTTTTTTGATAGGAGATAAACTTGGAATACTCTTTTATTTCCTGATTGAGTGTCTTGGTGAGTGATGATGATGTCTACCAACACTTCTAGATACTTCCTTCTTGGCATGAGATATGTGATCCTTTGACTTACTTGAAACTGTCTATTTATCCACCTTCTTCTCTATCCTGTCCAAGATCTGCAATAACTTGAGGTTGAATCCATTCTACTATTCATGAGATTTCATAAGCTTCTCATTATCATCTTTATAACTTAGCACGTCTCTTTACAGACTCTTTATGGCCTCTACTAGATTTATGCTCTCCTCTTTGCCTTCTCCATACCCATTTGATTCAGTCCCCACATTACCTATGTTGACATACAACCCCCTGACTTAATTTTCATGGTTGTAAGTTCTATGTGCATCTTCCATATCTCTATTCTCTTTTATGATTATGTTTTGTTCGATTTTTTCCCTTAATTATGCAAAATGTACACGCTATAGGATTTGTTAGACAAAATAATTCAACAAATATATAAAATTATGCATAACTCTTCCCTTAATGTGCATCAAAACTTTTCTTCCCGATTTCTTGTGAATTTTACTATTCAATTCACATTTATGGGTGAATATATGGATTCCTTTGTCTAATTCCTTTCCAATGACTATCTCCTTGCTCCATTTTGAGTTTTGAGTAGCAAGTTATAGTCATCTAAACATTACCCATTTACTCATTTTTGGTACCAAATGCTACAAGTGTTTTTTTTCCCCTCCTCTTGTACAATTTTAGGTACCCAGATTCCCAATCTAAATCCATGGTCATCTTCTATGGTTCTCAAGATTTCTTTATACTTCTCCTACGCCCCAAACTTACTTCTGAGCAAGGAGTTATGCCCTCCAACAATAAACTAGTGTTGAAATTTACCTTGCACGATTTCAACTGTAACTTTCTTATACAAGCTTTGTTTTGTGAATAATTTAGCTCATTGGAAAGATCACTTTGAGTTATTTTATTTAAGTTGTAGATATTGTATGTGGTTCCTATGACACTTACAATCTCCAAATTTAGAACTAAAAATGTTGTTTAGGCCCTAAAAAATGTCTTGCAAGATTATGACCTTCAAAACTACAAAATTTTCGCAGAAAATCCCTAGTTTTCTGTTGTGATAGACTACCAAATTGACCCGCGCCCGCCATCGACAAGTTTCCTTCCCTTTCCTCCTTCTCTTCTTCCTTTTTGAAGCCTACGTTCACATCAATTCTTTATTATGCACCATTATTTAGCATATGCAAGTTCTACACACATAATGCCAATGTTTAACACATGTACAACACACTAATATTCAGTGTGCACAACTTTTACATCGTGCACTAATATTTAGCACGTTCAACTTTTGTATCGTGCACCAACATACATTGTGCACAAATTTTGTGTCATGCACCAATATTATGCACACATCACAACTTTGCTCTGCATTGTGCCAATATTCACTACGCACATACCACGCATCAACACTCAATGTGCACCACCAATTCTGTTCCGCACAACGCCAATATTCCTTTGGCATGCACTACACACCAATATTATGCACACATTGAAAAATATGTACTTCTCATTATCAATATTCAATGTACATGCCCTACGCACCAATATTATGTGCACACCAACTAATTATGTGCGACACCAATATTCAACGTGCACGCACTGCACAATAACATTATGCACACGCCACAAGCTCTGCACTGCGTGGCACCAAAATTTAGTGTGCACACCCCATGCACCAATAATTTACATGCATCACCATCTCTACACCGCGCGTCGCCAAAATTTAGGCTCACACCTCGCGCACCAATATTTTTTGTGCATCACTAGCTCCGCACCGCACAACACCAATAATTAACGCACACAAATCCTTTCTTCGCTTAGCTGAATTTTCCATATTTCCATATTGCGACCACCGTGACCATCATGAAAATTACTAACTCACTTGTCTAAGCCAATTTTATCCCTTGGAAGATGAAATGGCCCCTCCATAACAACCATTTTGAGTGCAATTTTGACTTGGATTTTCCTAAAAACTTGGGAATTTCACTCAGATTTTACCATTTTCCCCCAAATTCGACGTAGCTCAAATGATGAGATGACGAATTTACCATCTTCATGCTGATCTCTGGCACATACAAGTTCAGTTTTGAACCAGAAGCTCTAATACCAAAATGTAGTGTTTCCTGTTACTATTAAACCCAAAAATTTTGCTCTGATACCAAAATGTAACATACCTAACACCCAAACTAGGTTACGCCGCACAAATATTTCTTCTCTGATACCAACTCTAATTGTGGAAATAACTCATTGAAACCAACTGCACGCACAACCAGCCTTGTGTAGCTCGCAACAATTGTTTTCCAATACATGCGACAATTCAAGCCTCATGCCCCATTTCAAAGCGTGCACGGTTATTCAAGCCTTGCACATGAATTATCGTTATCATTACTACTAAAATTGACTAACATGTAACATTTATTAACCACCATGCCCTACATATGCAACAATTATGTAGAACTAACAATAACATGCACAACCAAGCAAAACTATGTACAATTTCAACAAATAGAATTAACATAAACATACACACAATAATAAGTATGTAAACGCACATAAAAAAACACTTATCTTTTGTTGTAATTCATCAACTACATGCAGACCTCAGACATTTCTCCCAACCATAGAATTTGTTGTTTATACACTCTCAAAAACAGGTCACCCCCGAGCTGGGGCCATGACTCCATCGGGGAAAAGGATACCTAAGACAAACTAAGGTCTGAAAAACAATTCAATAAAGAATAGGCCCAAATGCACTCTCTAACAATTGTTCCCAACTCACAACCTCTCATTCCCCATAGCCTGTCCCACCCAAGGAAAGGTACCCCATTCTCTTCTCAACATTCTTTCGGGCTACCCCACTTCCCTTCCAGGGTTTCAACAACAAGCCAGCTAGGAAGTCTCAGAGTTCTGTAGCACTTGGAACACAAGGTTACTCAAGGAGTTACAACACCCACTAGTGTTATAACCCTAAATTGCACCACACATGCTTACCTAGCATCAGGCCAACTCATATCCCTTCCTTGCCAAATCCATGCTGAATAAACTCTTAAAAATCCTCTTAAAACAAGTGACACGTGCCCTAAACCACTACTGCACGTGTTGGAACGCTGGCAGGCCTACTACTGCACACGTTGGAACGTTGGCTGGCTAACTGCAACCCGCGTTTACCTAACAAAGCACAAAAACAGGAAAGTTGCCGACGGGACAAAAAACTATGGGTCAGTTAACTGAAACTCCTGCCCATGCATGGCCGAGAGTTCGTCCAAAACCCTAGCTCCTTATAGCCTATAAAAGAAGGGGTAGGGGTACTATTTGGAGGAGGAAAATTATAGCAAAGAAACTCTGCCAATTGCCGAATCCGTTTGTCCCAACCCTTTAGCCTTTCCTCAAGCCTAAGGAGAATTCAAGCAAAGTAGTTGGAGGACAAAGAAGAGGAGGAGCCCAGGATCAGGATTGAGAAACGGTGGCCGGTCTCTATCATTATTGTAAGTTGATTCATCTTGAGATTAATAAAGAATATTTTTCCCGTCCCAAATGCACGAGTTATATATGTTTTATTTGATTTATGCTTAATCTCTAACCCTCAAGTAGAAAAATAGCATGC
>SNQJ01S0047485.1:25472-54217 GCA_010110895.2 Picea sitchensis | reverse complement strand
ATTTTAAAATGTTGAAAAGGTTTAAAAAAAAAACTCTCAATTAATCAAAACAAATCAAGACTCAACGCTCCTACACAAATGAATATTCTTATAATATCAAAACAAATCAAGACTCAACACTCCTCCACAAATGAATTTCTTATAATATCTTTTTTTTGAAAAGGAAAAAATGAGAAATTTTGAAAATACTAATTTAAAAAAAAAATTCAAATAAAGGAATATGTATCTTCTCCTCTTAAGTATAAGTTATATTAATTTATATATATATATATTTAAATAAAAAAGAGATCCTCGTATTAAAACATCATGAGTATACATCTATATATTGTTTGGCAACCACCTATTCCATCACATAAGGGAAACCAGAACAAGTGGCTCCAAACGATGGTGTGATCATAGTTGTAGAGTTTCAAATTACAAAAAATTGAAGCAAAAACTGAGAACTTTAGCAGGAGATTCTCTCCCCGTAACTAGACTAGGGCAAACTCCTTCCAGAGTCGTCATTTCTATGATGATTGCAAAAATGTAAAAAAGAGTGTAAATAAAATCACGATTCATGCTGAAAATGAGAATAGACATGAACCTGAGACAGGGGTGGGCCGCGTCAAGCTTTCGGGGAACCTGGACATCCATAGACAGTGTAGGTCGGGACGTACTTTTGCTTGCAGGTAGGGCATTGAGCTTGAGAAGGGGCATCTGAGAGTGCTTCAAACAACAGATCTAAACGTTGATGGATGGTTCTTTGGCCGTGCTCCTGCTCGTCCTGCAGCTGCCGGATGTCAAAGAGAAGCTCCAAGTGCTCCGCTGTGAGATGAAACTTGTGGTATGAGCCATCGACAGCACCGTCATTACCTTCTTTAACATCGATCTCGCCTGTGTCTTCAGCACCGTCATTGCCTTTGTCAGCACTGTCATTGCCTCCATCAGCACCAGCCTCGCCTGTATCTTCCCCATCTTTTGATAATTGCCAACTTGGGGGGATCTTCTCCTCCACAATGCAACCCCCTTCCCACCAGCGTGGCTGAAAGTCTCGGGAGGTGGAGGGGATGAGAGTCGCGGGGGACTTATGCAAATGAACAAGGCTCGGGCCAGGCTGAGAAGGTAGCTCAACTTCTTCCACCTTCGTGCCCGAATGTTGAGGTGACGAAGGGGCTTCCTCCTTGACTTTGTTGGGGAAAGTCGAAGTGGGTTGGGATGGCTGAGGAGAAAGCTCAGTTAGGGGCGAGGTTTCGGATTTGGGAATACGTAGAGGAAGCAGAGCTTGAGTCTGGGGAGAGGTGGGTAGGTCTTCCTCTTTTCAAATACGCAAGGCGAATTGAGCTTTGTTGGAGGGTCTGCGAGGTTGGCTGAAATGAGCTATCAAAGCTCTCTAAGAAGCTATGAGTCGATTATCCCGAGTGAAGGCATTTTTGTTCTTGGTGGAATGCCTTGGCTTGCCCTTGTCTCGGGGCATGGTGGGAACCAGGGAGTGAGAGAAATGTTGGTCTGAGGAAGTGCGGAGATTTCCCAAGAGGTGAGCGAAGAGGCCAGAAGGGCCAAGAAGCACAAGGCAGAGGTGAAAGTTAGCAAACATCTAGAGAGAACAGGTGCCTTGGTCAATTTTTAACCTGATGAACGTCATTGAAGTCCCTCCCATCGCCATTGAAGGCTGACGAGACTGGTATAAGCCTCTAGTACCAGTGGCCTGGGTGGAGCGCTCCTCCATGGGCTTCCGCAGGCGCACTGAATTAATATCCCCTATGGTGTATTCCATGGGGAATTAATATCGTCAGGGGTGGCAGCTTGTGGTAATAACTCTCCTCGCCAGCTACTCCTGCCACCTATCCCCCCTCTCTCACCACTTGTCACCCCATCCACTTGAAATTATTTTTCTATATTATAAATATTTTTTATTTATAATTATTTATGATTTTTAAAATATTTCGTTTCAAACTTATAAAGAAAATAAATATTTTTTAATAAAATTTTCCAATTAAATAATTAATATAAATTTTCAATTATTTTATTAATATAAATTTTCAATTATTCATGATATGTTTTTTATGATTTTTTTAATAAAATAAATAATAATAATATTTCAAATTATATATATCTTATTTTTAATTTCACAAAACTTTTGAATACAATTAAAACAAAATTTATTCATCTTATTTTTTAAAACATTTAAATATATTAGTTGAAAATGGAGTTGGTTAACTATTTTACTAAATGGTTTTTTTTCCAAAAATCTGCATTAAATCATTATTTTTGTTGTTTAAAATCAAGTATTACATATTACATGTAATATGTATTACATATTACATGTAATATGTAATACATATTACATGTAATATGTATTCAATATGCTAAAAAAATTGGGAACACTCAGATTATACAGAAATAATCACTCAAATCTAAAAATCTAATAATTTATTGTGGCAAAAAAAAAACCTTCATTTCTTAAAAATTTTANAGAAATGAATTCAATATGCTAAAAAAATTGGGAACACTCAGATTATACAGAAATAATCACTCAAATCTAAAAATCTAATAATTTATTGTGGCAAAAAAAAAACCTTCATTTCTTAAAAATTTTAAATACATAAAGAAAAATATTCTCTCCTAATTTTAGAAGAGTCCAAATAGCATGTAAAATCTTTCATTACAATGGATAATTTTTACTAATTTTATTTTTTAAACATTCAAATTTTAAAAATATTCTTATAATTAAATCCCCATAGCATTTTATAATATTGGTAAAATAAAACGGTATACACTATCTAACCATGCGAGACTTTTTGTCCGAAACTTTAAATTGATATATAAAATAAATAGACTTTAATAATGTTATGGTTGCCATTTACGTTACTTCTCACTTCAGAGTTAATGCATTAGACCAGAGATGTGTTTATATGCCTCTTCTCTTTATGGTATCCCTTCTATTTCACCATGGAATCAAAACAGCTATGCTAAGTCGAAGAGCTGCGAAAGACAAATAGAATGAGTTAGCTTTTGGCATAAAACTGATACTGTGTTGACTAGCAAATTACTTTTTTATCAGATTTTTCTTTTGCTGCAANCTTCTATTTCACCATGGAATCAAAACAGCTATGCTAAGTCGAAGAGCTGCGAAAGACAAATAGAATGAGTTAGCTTTTGGCATAAAACTGATACTGTGTTGACTAGCAAATTACTTTTTTATCAGATTTTTCTTTTGCTGCAATGGTTAGATTTTTCTTTTTCTGGTAACGTTTTGATAATGGCTTTTGTTTCTATTGTGGATCCATTGATTGCTGAAAATGTTTTTTATGCCTTTTATTTAGATATTTTCTTTTGTAATAGATATGATCTGATGAACAACAAGAAACAGATAAATATGAGACATGATCCTCTGATAAACTTTTACAATAGTTACCTTAAAATAATAACCTGAAAACTACACTTTTTCAAAAAACTTATCAGAAAGATAATCCATATATATATACCAAGGCAGATCAGGTTGTGGGTGTGTGGGATTTTTGCAAGATTTACTGGCAAGCTCCCAATTGGAGGTAATTGGAGTGGCTGGACTACAGCAAGAGAAGAAGGAATGGAGGTTTAACAATAATCAATTTCCGAATTTAATAGGAATTTGGCAGTTGCCAATTTTCATTATTTTCTGATTCAGTTTGCAGTTTCCAAATTCTATTAGTTTCCAATTCTATAAACTGTTTCTGGTTGCCATTAGTAACTGCACCCCCCAAAATGGAAACCTTTGATTAATGTGATGATTGACTGAACTGACTAATGCATAGATTTTAAACGAAAGGAACATAGATCTCTAGAAAGGAAAATCTGGAGGAACATAAATCTCGGTTACTGATTGATCATGATGAACAAAGAATAGGCCATTCAAAACCTGTAAAAATAGGAAGGATTAATATACAAATAATTACAAGCTGCTTGTGTCTGCAGTAATTGTATGTTGGAGAGTGGAATAACTTAGATATACAGACTTAGGAACTCACTGAGGTGGCAATCAAAACATGGTCAATTATACCAAGTTGTTCCTGATTTTGCTTCATAATTATTCCTTCTGTTGGAGCACTGGTGCTTTTGCCATTGATTCTGTTTCAGACTAGTCATCATTCTTGGTATGGTTAATATTCATGTAGGCATGTTTTGTACTGATTGTTTATCTTAATTTTAAATTTATTTATAAAGTGTTTTAAAGCATTTAAAAGAAAGGTAGAAAGAACATGGATTTAAGATAGTTTGTTTTTATTATTATTATTCTCAAATTTTGATGTCATTTTATTTTATTAGTGTAACATTATGTTATATATCCATACTGAACTGGATATACTCTTTGTTATTCTGACTACAACAAGCAGTAGTCATCAGAATCCAAAACATGAGAAGTTGCAGCAAGCACATCAAACTGTTCCTCTTCTCCTTCCTGTTATTCATATGGACTGCACAGAGATCAAAACATCCATCATGTCCAGTTATTGAGATCAAGGTGTTACCAGGAACATGGAAAGTGGAGGTCCAAAATGGAGGAGTGTATGCATATGGCCACGACCTATCTCGACACAGTGGTGATGTTCGACCGCACGGATTTTGGCCCCTCTAAGCTTCTGCTAGACAGACACCGATGCAGGAATGATCCAGATGACCTGGCGCTTAAACACCATTGTTGGGCTCACCTCCATAGAATACAATGTGGCAACCAACACCATTAGACCTCTTATGATATTATTTGATACTTGGTGTTCATCAGGAGCATTTGCAGCAAACAGTAATATTGTTCAAACCGGGGGTACAATGATGGAGACAAGACCATTAGATACTTTGCCCCTTGCAAATATTCAAATCCAAATTCAAGAACATATACAAATAAAAGCCTCTGTGATTGGCATGAGGAGTCCAAAGTCCAGAAGCTCAAGGATAGACGCTGGTATGCATCCAATCAAATACTCCCTGATAACAGAATCATTGTGGTTGGAGGCAGAAGAGCTTTCTCTTATGAATTTGTTCCAAAGATTTCATCCCACGAAGGATTTTACAGCCTGCCATTCCTACAAAAGACTTACACTCCATTTTCAGAGAACAATCTGTACCCTTTCTTGCATCTGTCATCAGAAGGAAATCTGTTCATCTTTGCCAACAAGGACTCAATTCTCTTCAACTACAAGAAAAACAGAGTTGTGAAAGAATTCCCCAGAATGCCAGGAGGAGGAGCCAGGAATTACCCTTCATCGGGGTCATCAGTGATGCTGCCACTTCACTCCACAAACTCGTTCCAAACAGTAGAAATTATAATATGTGGAGGTGCACCAGAAAATGCTTACAACAAATCGAAATCTGGCAATTTCATGAATGCTCTCAATAACTGCGACAGAATAGTCATTACAGACCGAAACCCTAGATGGTCTATGGAGAAAATGCCCAAGCCGAGGGTTATGCCAGACATGCTCATTCTCCCCAACGGAGAAATCCTAATCATCAATGGAGCTCAGAAGGGTATTGCTGGTTGGGAGCTTGCTATTGATCCTTCTTATTCCCCATTTCTTTACAGATCAAATGAAACCCTCGGTGCCCGATTCTCTATACTAGCTCCTTCTACCATTGCCAGACTATATCATTCCACTGCTAATATACTTCGTGATGGAAGGGTTTTGGTTGGGGGTTCGAATCCCCATGTTGGTTACAGCTTCTCCGGAGAAAAATTTCCCACTGAGCTTCGTCTAGAAGCCTACAACCCTTACTATTTAGACATTTCTTATAAGAATCTTCGGCCTGTTATCACTTCAGTTATAGCACAGCAGTCTTCCATTGCCTACGGCTCCAGTTTCACAGNTTCATCCCACGAAGGATTTTACAGCCTGCCATTCCTACAAAAGACTTACACTCCATTTTCAGAGAACAATCTGTACCCTTTCTTGCATCTGTCATCAGAAGGAAATCTGTTCATCTTTGCCAACAAGGACTCAATTCTCTTCAACTACAAGAAAAACAGAGTTGTGAAAGAATTCCCCAGAATGCCAGGAGGAGGAGCCAGGAATTACCCTTCATCGGGGTCATCAGTGATGCTGCCACTTCACTCCACAAACTCGTTCCAAACAGTAGAAATTATAATATGTGGAGGTGCACCAGAAAATGCTTACAACAAATCGAAATCTGGCAATTTCATGAATGCTCTCAATAACTGCGACAGAATAGTCATTACAGACCGAAACCCTAGATGGTCTATGGAGAAAATGCCCAAGCCGAGGGTTATGCCAGACATGCTCATTCTCCCCAACGGAGAAATCCTAATCATCAATGGAGCTCAGAAGGGTATTGCTGGTTGGGAGCTTGCTATTGATCCTTCTTATTCCCCATTTCTTTACAGATCAAATGAAACCCTCGGTGCCCGATTCTCTATACTAGCTCCTTCTACCATTGCCAGACTATATCATTCCACTGCTAATATACTTCGTGATGGAAGGGTTTTGGTTGGGGGTTCGAATCCCCATGTTGGTTACAGCTTCTCCGGAGAAAAATTTCCCACTGAGCTTCGTCTAGAAGCCTACAACCCTTACTATTTAGACATTTCTTATAAGAATCTTCGGCCTGTTATCACTTCAGTTATAGCACAGCAGTCTTCCATTGCCTACGGCTCCAGTTTCACAGGTGAATTCTCGATTGACTGTAGCAGAGCTGTTCAAGGTTTTAATAATTCCGACGAGAATATAAGGATCGAGTTTAATATATGTGCTCCTCTTTCACAACACAGTTTTTCAATGAGCCAGAGAATACTTCAACTTGGAGCTACCGGTCGTATGATAAAAGAGAAGACGTATGTTGCTACTGTAATGGCTCCTCCTACTTCTGTAGCCGCACCACCTGGTTATTACATGCTGTTCGTTGTCAGCCATGGGATTCCTAGCATAGGAGAATGGATCAAAATTTATTGAATGACTGTTGTTGATGACAGGTTTTGAATCATTCTCCTCAAATCTGTGTTTCGGTGTAATTGTAAAATCAAGAGAGTGGATTACGATTTTTTTTTTAAATCTGTATATAAATTATTTGTTCATTCATTTCCCTGTGAAATCTCATTTGCGAGAAGATTATTATGATGTTGTCTCTCTATCCTTCCTTTTTAATTATGAAATCTTATCGTCGAGAAGGATGTTATGAGATTATTTACTGTACTACTGATTCTAATTGCTCGGTTGGGATACCTCCTCTTCATCCCCTCGGTGAGTGATTCTTATCCGAGTTTTTCATCGTTTTTCATCTTTAGTGCTGGAATTGAGGTAGTATATAGAAATGAATTATTATTGATTTTCCTATTAGTTATTAGTTTTATGTTGACTTAAAAAATATGTATAAATTTAAATGTTGAACATAATAAAGAAATAAAATTATTTTTCAATATAATAAAATTAGTATTTTTATGATTTTTGATTGGTCAATAAATATAAATTGATAGTGTTATTACAATCTTCACTTCATTTGAGGTTGATAGTGTTATTACAACCTTCACTTCATTCTAGGTTTGAAATTAATTTTGACATTAATTATTTAGTCTGGTTTATATCTATGTACTATTTGATAGCTACATGGTTAGAAACCCAATGGATCTGATGGCAGGCTTGTTCGCGCAACTTGCTAGCATTGGTGGGGCACTAAGAACGCAAAACCTCCACTATACACTAAAAATTGGTATGCAGTGCATCTCAACATATTGCCCTTGTTTTAACAAGTAACCAATTCACTAACAATAATTATAAAATATATCTTATTTATTTTTATAATTTAAAATGTATATTTTATTTTATATTTTATAATTGATTTTTTAATAATTTTTTAAATGATCTTTAAAAATTAATAAACATTTTTCAAATTAACACAAATCATAAATCATAAAAAAAACCCAACTTAATAATGTCATATAAATTATTTATTTATCATTTAAAAATGAATAAAAATATAATGATATATATATTTATAAAATACATTATAATATGGTCTGAGATTCTTAAACCCAACATATTATATTTTTTTCCTAGTTACTACATGTTTTTAACCATTGATCACAAATGCATTGCTTTAGCTATCACCCAAATGTACCACTCTACCAATTGAACTTTCTCTTAAACCCATCATAAAAATAGACCAACACAATGGAGGGACCTTAGCAATGGCCTAATTATTAAACATAATGTTTCTTCTCATATATGATAAGGGAGGTAATACATTGAATACAATTACCAGAAATAATATACTTACTAATCCATCTTGTGGTCTTATAAGCTCTCATTTAACATCACACATTCTTAGAAATCCTCAATAAATTTTATAGTTGTAGATGATGACACTTAAACCACCTAATAGTTTTAAGAATTGTGTTATAGCATAGTGGTTAAGTACTCTTCCATCATCTATAAACATCAATAATAATTTAATTGTAACTATTTTTCTTTTTATTTTTATTTTTTTAAGTTATTTAGTGATATTTTATAAAAAAAAATTAATCTTAATATATCATTAACATAGATTTATATCCATTCTAATTCTAATAAATATTGAAAAAGATAAAAAAAAATTCATATATAAATATTTATTTTTTTTAAATTATAAATTTTAATATTTTTTAAAACATAACTATTTCATATCTAAATATTGAATATCATAATACTATTGAATTTCATTTCTAAATATTAAATATTTTAATACTATTGAATTGATACTAAATTATAAAATATATTTCACTTTTTTCAATACCATACTTATATTTAATCATATATAAATATAATAAAAAAATAATATACTTATGAGACATGATTAGTATCCATGTTGGAAGGCCAAATGCCATAATATAATACTCTTTTATTCATAAGATTATCGCCACACATCACACCTTCCAAGAATGTGATTGAACTCAATAGTGTCAAGAACATAGTCTTGATAACCAACTAATCTTCTCATACTTTGCATACCCACACTTGCAAAACTATGTATTGGTTCCCTTAAAGTGATCTCGAGGATTGAGCCTGAATAATAAATGAACCTCTTATAAATAGTGTCATGCCTCACATGTTTAGATACCATTCACTTTGGACTTCAACAATTTTCGCCTATGAACTTTTCATAGTTTTAATTTGCAAGGCTTTGAGTGTTGTGACCTAATTCTCATTTTTGTCAACAACTACAATAGTATTGTGCTCACTTAGATATAAATTTTAAAACTAAAATAAACATTCATATATTCATGTAGAATTAGAACATATTTATGAGGTAATGGCAAGTGGTTATATATTAATGTTTAGAGTACATATATTAAAATTAGATATTTCAAGTTATCCCAAAGCTTTGTACTTAGATCTGAATTGACTCACTAATACTTATATTCAATTAGTTAACTCTTTTATTTTGTTGGTAATGATCTATTCACTTTACTTTTAATACATATCATCTTATTTATTCTTCCTAGTTAATTCTTCATCTATGTTTTCAATTCTTCTTTTCCATTCTTCATACTTATATTCAATTAGTTAACTCTTTTATTTTGTTGGTAATGATCTATTAACTTTATTTCTGATACATATCATCTTATTTATTCTTCCTGGTTAATTCTTCATCTATGTTTTCAATTTTTTTTTATATCTTCAGTTCTTCATATCTTAGTGTTATTGGACAAATTTACCTTCTTAAACTTGTGACCTTTCATCTTTCTTAATTCAAGTAAATCTAATTGTGCTTACATATGCAATAGTTCAAAGAATGAGTTGTAAAGTGGTGTGTGTTATGACCCTAATTGGGGGTATACATGTGATTAAACATATATGTAATGGGGTCAAGTGTATATGTAATATGGGTTTGCCTAATTGGGGGATCAAATATGAAATGAGAGAGAGTACATATATAGATAGGTCAATATAGTCATTATTGTATACATGGTCTTATAATTTGGATATATGATCCGGATTTAGGAACAGAACGAACTGATTAACAGATTGAATACAATAAACACAGAGATATGAAGAACAACACAGGTATCCAGTGAATAATAACTTCTATTAAATAAATGAAATAAGTTGAAACTGTAAAACTGCAGAATTGAAACACTTGCTTGAATGGTGGTAGCTATCTCTGAGAAGAGATGTGGCTGCTACGTGCATCCGTCTGAGCAAAATGATTACAATGAGGCTCCAGAGGCCTTTTTGATATTACTCATGAAAGAAAAAACCCTAGACATCCAAAAACCTAACCCTAGGAGGTGAAATGTCAAAAGTCATGTGGGCCCCTATGAGTGAGTTGGTACCTCAACTTCCCAAGATCGTAACTTTTGCATACGACCTTCATTTTAGTCGCGTGATAGCTCGTTGGAAAGGTCATTTAGAGAACGACACATTACTTCGTCAAACTCTGACTCTGTCCCCAACATGATTGTGGCGAGCCAATAAAACATTGTTTAGGGCTCCAAAACGACCCTGGAAGTACATCAAGATGTGCTAACATGAAAACATACAAAATAAGCCAGTTTGATTAGGTTAGAGGCCACCTGTATCCACCTGGAAGATGTGTAGAGATTCAGACAACCCCCGAAGTGTAGAACCCACAATTACAAAGAAGTACAGAAGAACGTGTTGAACTAAAAGCTGACAAGAGGAGCCAGTTGGAATAAGTGGGTGGCCACCAATATCCACCTGGATCAATCCTCCCCCCTTAGGAAGCAATGGTCTCCATTGTGTTGAGTTCCCCCATCAGGTGAGGGAACTTCTGATGGATTTGGCCCTGGGTGAGCCACTTGCGTTGGTGTAGGAGCTGCCCTACCTTGACAACCCGATAAATATTGATCCTTTGTTGGCGAGTGCCCTTGGCCTGTGTGTCCATTATCTGATTAGTGGATGCATGTTCCATGTAGTCAGAGTTGAGCTCTATTGGTGTCAGTTGTTCTGCGATCTCTGAGGTGTCCAATAATGGTGGAAAATATGGCCGAAGGAGGTCCACATTGAACATTGGGTGCAAGCCAAGGAATGGTGGAGTGTTGAGCACAAAAGCATTGTTACCCACAGCCCTGGTGATGGTGTAAGGCCCATATCAAAGTGGGCAAAGATTCTGATGGAGCCCTGTAATACAGTCCTTCTACAAGTGTAACTAGACCTTGTCGCCAACCTGAAACTGGTGCGGTACCCTGTGTTGATCATGGCGTTGCTTGTACTTAGCATTGGCTTTCTGCAAAATCTCATGGACCTGTTGACGGATGTGTTGAATCTGCTCAATGAATCTGGTGGCTTTTCTTTTTTGGTCTCATACTGAACATGGGAAGAGTCTATCTGTTTGGTTTCTAGAGGTAGTGCAACATCAATGGGACCCAAGGGTTGGAATCCCAGTCCCACTTGAAATGGGCTATGGTTGGTGGAGATATGGAGAGCCTTGTTGTAACTGTGTTAAACATAGGGGAGACTATCATCCCATGTACGTGGATCCTTAGAGTTGTACATGTGCATGATGTGCACAATTATCGGATTGACGACCTTTGTTTGGTCGTCTGTTTGGGGGTGGAAAGCGGTGGATTTAGTGAGCTTGGTGTCCAACAGTGACCAGAGACTCGACCAAAATGTGTTGAGGAAGCTGTTGTCCCGGTTGGAGATGATGGTCTGTGGTATCCCAAAATGGACCCACACTCGTTCGAAGAAGAGATTGGCAATATATGTCCCTGTGATGTTCTTCTTCCAGGCTGTGAGAATGGCCATCTTCGAAAACCTATCAAGGACCACAAATACATAATCATTGCCTTGCTTGGTGGATGAAAGGTCGGACATGTAATCCATCGAGATGGATTCTAAAGGCTTCTCGGGAGTAGGAAGAGGGGTGTATAAGCCTTGCTTCTTGATGGATGGCTTAGAAATGGCACAGGCAGTGCAAGATCTGATATATTTTTTGACATCCTGTCGAAGTTTTGGCCAACAATAATGTTTATGGAGAACAAACACAATTTTCTCCACGCCAAAATGTCATGCCACCTGACTGTAGTGGGATTCCCAAATCAGCTTTGCACGCTCGCTTACAAGAGCACAGAGATGGACCAGATGGCATAACATCCCGTCCTGAATGTGAAAATCGATGACAGTCGCGCCTGTACCCAAGAGCTGATAGGTGGAGGCGAAGTCTAGATCTTGTTGATAAAGTTGGGGCCACTCAAATGCCTCATGTCCACATGAATGGAGCACAGTGGTGAGTGCAGTTACGGGAGGTCGACTGAGGCAGACAGGGACACGATTTGCGCTCCCAATCTTATACTTGATGTTAAGATGGAATTGTTGCAGGTAGGTGGACCACTTATGATGCTAATCGTTCTACAACTTCCCCTGTGTCTGTATGAACTGTAGAGGCTTGTGATCAGTGTGGATGATCGTCTGCTTTCCCAGAATGTAATGTTTCCATTGATGACAGACTTGTACAATGGAATACATTTCCTTGTCATAGGTGGGGTATTTCCAGACAGTATCTGAGAGTGTCTCACTATGGTAGGCCACCAGATGACCGTGTTGAGTGAGAATTGCGCCTACAGCATAGTTAGATGCATCAGTCTCAATCTCAAACATTTTTTGCAGATCAGGCAAGGAGAGTACTGGAGCTGAGCACAAGTGATGCTTTAGATCATCAAATGCTCGTTGTTGTTACTTCCCCCACACGAAATTTTCCATGCCATCGCCCTTGGTTACGTGGTTGAGGGCCCATGCAATATGGGAAAATCCCAAAACGAACTGTCGGTAGAAATTGGCCAGTCCCAAGAATCTCTGAAGCTCGGTTAGTGTGGTCGGGGCTGGCTAGTCACGAATGACTTGGATCTTAGCGTGATCGAAATGTACCCCATGCTCATCAACAATGTATCTGAAGTATTGGACCCTGTTCATGCCAAAGAAACATTTTTCCAAGTTGGCATATAGCTTGTGTTGTCACAGAGTGCTCAAAACCTGTTGAATATCTTGCATGTCCTCCTCCCAAGTTCTATTGAAGATGAGGATGTCATCCAAATATACCACCACAAAAGAGTTGGGGAAGGGTCTCAATACATCATCCATCAACCTCATGAAAGTGGTTGGTGCATTTGTTAGGCCAAAGGGCATGACCAACCATTCAAAGAGACCTTATTTAGATTTGAAAGTTGTCCTCCAGACATCAGTTGGTTCGATGGGAACCTGGTGGTAGCCAGACTTTAGGTCAATCTTGCTGAAGAATTTTTCCCCCTTGAGTTGGTCAAGAAGGTCATCAATCCTAGGAATTGTGTACTCATTTCTGACTGTGATTTTGTTTAATGCTCTGTAATCAATGCAGAGTCGTCGGGTCATGTCCTTCTTCTACACCAGTACAATCAGGCTTATGCAAGGGGAGGAGATGGGTCTGATGTTCCCCTTTTGAAGAATCTCTTGGATCTGACGCTTGATTTCATCATTTTCCATCATCGAGCAATGATAGACTAGTCCATTAGGAAGAGGTGCATCGGGGGTTAGATCAATTGGATGCTTGACTTGGTAGTGTGTCGGTACCCTGGTGAGTGAGGAGAATATGTCTATGTACTCTTCCACGATCTCGTCCACTTGCTTCTACTACAAAGAGAGGCTCTGTGTAGAGGCCACGGATGTGGTAGAGAACTTCTACTTACTATGAGCACGAATCACAAAGAAGATGAACTTCTCGGTTTGTGAAATGACCTTACTGCATTGCTTAGCAGAGATTAAAGAAGTAGAGGTAGGCGGTGCTACCTCTGGTATCCTTTACAATTGTCTACCCAAAGTAATAATAACACTGTGGGGTCTAGACTCATACACAACATCACACTTCCAAAAATATGGTTGTCCTAAAAGAAAATCACAAACTTCAAGGGGAGAAATATCACACAATACCTCATCTTTGAAGGGATTGATGTCGTAGGGCAGACGACACTGTTGGCTGACACATAAATCTCTTCCTTGGTGAAGCCAGCCGATGGTGTAGGGTTGCGGGTGCAGTGTCGTCGACAGGTTCAGTCACTTGAAGACCTCTACTGAGATTAGGTTGTTCTGACTACCGCTATTGACAATGAAATAAATTAGAGCCCCTTTTACCCACATCTGTGAGTGAAAGAGGCGTTCCCCTTCCTATGGTTCTTCTGGTTCGCTTGGTTGGACTTTAGTGGTATCGACAGTGGCACTGGGTTCAAAATCGATAATTCACTTTCCTCCTTCTGGATTTGATTTGGAATCAGAATCATCCTCTGACTCGGAAGCCTTCAGCTCGGCCACGAGTGACTACTTAGAGCGACATTCTTTAGTGTTGTGCCAAGGAATTTTATGGTATTCACACCATTTTCCCGTGTCCTTCTTCGTCTTCTCATTGCCCTTCTTGTGTTGCGGCTTGGACTGGTTGTATTGAGAGTGGCCATCTTTTCTTTATCCCTTGTTGTGTGGGTTGAGGTCGCCTTTGCCCTGCTTTGACTGTGAGAAGTTTGTAGATCCAAACTCTCATCTCTTCTGCTTAAATTTCTACTCAATCTTGACAGCATATCTATAATCCGTACCCAATGAGGCGATGTCCAGAAACTCCATTTCTGTTTGAATGTATTTATGCAAAAAGGCGTGGTATTTGAACACTAGATGTCACTTAGAGTCTTTGATACCCGACTTGGTGCACAAGGTATGGAAAATATTGGTGAAATCTGGTACTGTCTGGTCCCTTTCTTGACGCAGGGTGGTCCATCTAGTGTATTGGTCCTCATAGCTTCCAACATGGTAGTATTGTTCTTTAATGGAATCCCAGAAGGAATCCCATGTTGGGACAACCACAAATATTGCAGATTCCTCTATGGCCCTTTTCTCAGAGTAAGTGTGTAACAACCCTAATTAATTAATTAATTATCATGATTAAATATTTGTTTAATGAATATTAGTTTAATAAATTTGTTATTTTTTATTTTGGAGACTTATTATATCAATAGATGGACCCATTTATGGAAAGGGGGATAAAGTGGTTGAGGTTTAATGGGGGGATAAGGTGGTGGATAATGAAAGGGAGGGGACATAAGGCAAGGAAAATCACTCGGGAAGGGGGAGCTCTTTTTGGGGTCAGGATATTTTAATTTAGGGGAGAGGGAGAAGGTGAAGGGAGGAACAGTTTTGGACTGCATCTGGATTACTGGTTTCATTTGGGTTTTACTTGAGGAGTTTGCTTGAGGACTTTCACAGGGGGCATCTGTTGCTGGGAATTTTGGGCTCGGGGGCCAGGAAACCGTAAGGAATCCTGGGGCTAGGGAGACTGATAGGCTATTCCTAGTTGGTTGGGAGGTTAGTCGGTTTTGGGCAGAGATTCAGCTTGGACAGAGTTGAAGAACAACATCAGTTTGAGGTATTTATCATCATTATTATGATGTGTTCATTATTGTTATATTGTTCATTTTTTTTTATGTTGAACATGTTATTTACTATCATGCTGCTCTCATTTTTAAATCCTGCTGAATAATGAACAGAAAATAAATTATTATAGCATTTATATATTTAAATTTATGTTAGGTAAGGCTCTGTTTGGACAGACCTTACAAAGTGTCCCACTAGTCCTTAACATGGGGGACATCCTTGAGGAGTGCAAAAGTAATATTTTCCCTATCGGAAAAATTATGGACCGAAAAACACCATTCGAGTAGACTCAACCATTTATCTACATCATTCGCATCTATCAGTCCTTCAAATAATGGAATATAAAAATTTACATGTACCTTGAATGGGGTTGCATGGCCGCTTGATGAAGATGCTTCTCCTATGGGCAATCGTCGAAGGATCTGCGTAAAGTTGTCCATCATTTCGTTCCTTTGTCGCGCAAGGGCTTCCTCAAGCAAAATTTTAAAAGGATCTCTTGCTCCATCATCTTTCATTTTGTATCCCATGGGTTTTTGTCGGGCTCGGCGCGACCAATCTTGTAACGGATCGATTGGTTCGAGTCCCAACTTCTTGTACCCAGATCTTGTCGGGGACATGCACGAAAAAAAAAAAATGAAGAGCAGACCACTCTGATACCACTGATCCAAATTTAGAAGCGGAACGAACTGATTAAAAGACTTAATACAATAAACACATAGATATGAATAACAACACAAATATCCAGTGAACAATATCTTCTATTGAATAAATGAAATAGGCTGAAACTGTAAAACTACAGAACTGAAACACTTGCTCGAATGGTGGTAGCTATCTCTGAGAAGAGATGTGGCTTCTACGCACATCCATCTGAGAAAAATGATTACAATGAGGCTCCAAAGGCCTTTTTGATATTACTCATGAATTTCAAAACCATAGACATCCAAAAACCTAACCCTAGGAGGTGAAACGCCAAAAATCATGTGGGCCCCTATGGGTAAGTTGGTACCGCAACTTCCCGGGGTCGTAACTTTTGCATACGACCTCTGTTTTAGGTGCGTGATATCCTGTTGGAAAGGTATTTTAGAGAAATACACATTACGCCATCAAAATCTAACTTCGTCTACAGTTTGATTGTGGTAAGCCAAAAAAACATTGTTTAGGACTCTAAAACAGCCCTGGAAGTACAACAAGATGTGATGACATGAAAACATACAAAATAAGCCAATTGGATTAGTTGAGATGCCACCCGTATCCACCTGGAAGATGTGTAGGGCTTCAAATAGCCCCATAAGTGTAGAACCCACAATTACAAAGAAGTACAAAAGAACGTGTTGAACTAAAAACTGACAAGAGGAGCTAGTTGGAATAGTTGGGTGGCCACCAATATCCACCCGGATCAATATATGGATATACTTGGGTTATTTGGAGGAAGTTCTCATAATGAATAAGGAGTTATTTTGTAACTCATCTCTATTATCACTTTGGGAGTTGTGCTCTCTGCTCATATTTGTTGTACATTGCCTGTGTGTTGGTTTCTAAAATGTTATTTTAAGTATTGGGTTCATAAGATTATGTATCAAAGAAAAAGATCCTTGGTTGGCATCATCAAAACAACACCTTGTAATTTTTTCTCTATTAACATTTACTAGAGAACTACAATGATATGAAACTTGAATAGTTGGAAAGAGGACACATTGAACTATATCTGGTCTAAATTTTAGCAAAAGATGTGTGAGAATTTTGGAGGTACAGTTAGGACAAGACAATGCTCTTGTTCAATATTGAAACTAAGTTAAAAGTAGCAAGGTTCACTAAAAACGGAATATATTGATGTTGAGAGATTCAATTGAAGTTATATTGATTGGAAATTGAAAAGAAGACACATTAGGCTATTACATATTACAAAATTGTATTTGTTAGTGCAAAATTGGAGGAGATATCACCTTTACAACTTTGCTCTCCAAATAAATGCCAAAATCAATTAATTTTAGGAGAGTGGCCATAACTTCTTATTATCACATCCAAATTGAGGGAGACCTCGACATTGTGGAGAGTACATATTAGGAAGTTATGGGACAAATCTCAAATTGAATGGTGCAGAAATTTTGATACCTCATTCACAAGATTGGCTTGCAAAATGTCCCCAAATAAGGGCTTAAAATGGTATGTTAATTTACAATTAACATAACTTTTGATTAGAAGGTCCAATTGAGGTGATCTAAAAGTCATGCAAATAGGAGATCAAGGAGAATACAATGTTTTTGAAAAAATGGGATTAATATCGGATATTTTGGGGAATTGAAATCTAAGGGTTTTGACTAGACCCCAACTATTAGGAAAAAATTGATGGTAATACGAAGATTTTTGTGAAAGAGAAGTGGGATTGATGCTAAAATCCTAAAGGTTGAATGTTGCAAAGAAGAATTAGGAAAATGTTTATTATATAATTGTTTATCTTATAGATGGTACTCATGATTGGTGGAATAGTCTTAATAAGTGCACCAAAAGTTTATGTGAATTGTGGGAAAATTTTGAAATAGCCTTCTAACATAAATGGATGAAAAAAATAGAATGAGAGGAAAAGGTGCAGAAAAATCAAGATAAATTGAAGGAAGAAAACTGATATCTCATGAAAAATGGTGTTGGGTTGTCCAATATGAAATCCCTTAATGAAGCACTCATTGAGGAGGTTAACAACATGAAGCAAGGAAAGATGAGAAAATGCAAGAAGCATTAATATGATTCATAGGAAGAATTGAAAAAGAAGAATGAAGAAATTATAAGATTATGAAACCATAATCAAACACTACTTAATGAGGTTAAGAGATTAAAATATGAAAAGAAGCATTTTCAAGATTGATATTATCAATAAAAAATCTTATATGAAGATATTGCTACAAGAATTGAAGAGGAAATTGGTAAGAATGTTGAAGAATCCCTATCTACAAAAGATATCAAATCAGAAATACAATCTAGAATTAAAGACGGATAAAGCAAGTTGATGGATACCATCACCATTCAACTTAATTATGAGAAGGAAGAGAAGATGCAAGAAGATCATCAAAAGAAATTTGGGGATGAAGATATACAATTAGAGAGGATAACATCCAAATTGAAAGAAAAAAATTTAAAATGGAGGTATTCTCTTTCAAGTAAATATAATCAAAGATTAAGCATAGAGGTTAGAGCATGTCATTGTACCAACAAATAATATTCATCATAAGGGTTTGGAAAACAAAGAAAAATAATAAAAAAAAAGTGAACCATATCAACACCCCTCATTACTGTGAAAGTTGGAAAGAAAGATAAGAAGATCAACATCAACATTACCCATGAAGAAGATGATAGAATAAAAAATATTCATAGAAAGGGGAATCAAAGAACCATTATTAAATGAGATATTATCAAAGAGTCCCAACAACTACAACAAATTGGAGAAGCTACAACAATGCATGGAAAGGAAACAAAACTATCAAGGATTAACACTCAAAAGAATTGAATATGGATAAATGGATAATCATCAA
This sequence comes from Picea sitchensis, assembly GCA_010110895.2. Classification (NCBI taxonomy): domain Eukaryota; kingdom Viridiplantae; phylum Streptophyta; class Pinopsida; order Pinales; family Pinaceae; genus Picea; species Picea sitchensis. The sequence goes on along the minus strand of SNQJ01S0047485.1, from coordinate 35,343 downwards.
TGGGAACAAGAGAGAAATAATATAAATAAATCTTATTATTTGTTTTTATGACATGTAAAATCCTTAGCTACAAATCTTTGAAGACAAATATTTTCAGAGAGGGGTACCATGTTATGACCCTAATAGGGTTATAGATGGGGTTAAATCTATATGTAGTAGGTTTTTGCCTAATGGGGAGCCCACATGTGAAATGAGTGAGAATATGTATATAAAGATGTCAATATATAGTGTTTATTGTATACATGTCTCATGATTTGGATGTATGAATGTACTTGGGTTTTTTGAAGGCGTTTCTCCGAATGATTAAATATTTATTGTGTAACTCATCTCTATTATCACTTTGGGAGTTGTGGTCCACACTTGTATTGGTGTACATTTTGTGTGTTGGTTTATCATGTTATTTTATGTATTGGGTTCATAACAATGTGTACACAATAAGGTGCAAGTTTATAAGCACGATGAAGATGTTGGCACATAGAAGAAAAAACAAGCATGGGGTAGTGAGAATGTGGGAAGGAAATTTCTTGTATGCACATGGCACACCCATGAGCAAATGAAGAATTAGGAGAGACAATATGAATGGATATGGATGTGGTAGTGAATTCTTGCAAAAAAGGATGAAGTCAAACCATTACCAACAAGTAGTTGGAGTGATTGGATGCCCAAGGGACCAAGTCATTGACAATATAGATACACAACAATGAGTAAATTTTGTCAGTTCCAATAAAGGACAAGTTGGTGTCAAAGAAGAGACAAGTATCAAGAAGAGAGAAATTGGATCTCAAGAGAAGAGAATAACAAACGCAAAATATTAGTTGTTACGAGAGAATAATTGGCATCTGAGTGATTGGTTTCAAGAGGAGGAAGAGTATGAAGGAGGCCCGGTGTATGTGGAAGAAATGGATCTCAAGTTCATGAAGAGAAGTGTGAAGTTGGAAATTGTGTGTTGAGGATTAGTATATGAGTTGTAAAGTGTGTAAAAGGAAGTGAGGCTATAAGAGTTAGCATAGGACTTGTAAGCATGATAAGATTTCCATTGAATGTATTGAAATATAATATTGAATAATGAAATGAGTGAACCATTTTGAAATATTGTTGTATATCTTGAATTCTTTCTTGTATGAATTTGAGTGCTTTTTTGTTCTTTAATTTTTTGTTACCAATAATCTGTGTGGTTTGAGTCTAAGTGAATTGAGCCCAAGTTGGGATCGCTACCCTAACACTACACCATTTTTTGTGTTAGAGAATAAATTTATCTTGAGGGTGAGAACTTTGGTATTGAATAAGTCTTGAAGAATTGACAGTTACTAATTTTAGTCTAATAGAGTATTTGGGTGATTAAAGAAACCCCATAGGTGGAATTCGTGGAAGTTGTGAGATTTTGAAGGGTGAGAATTGCAACAATGGTGCAAAGACATGGAATTGTTGATGTAAATCAAGAAATATAAAAATTGATAAGAATAATTGAAGAAGTAGAAATAAGACAATGGAGTGGATATAAATAAGATATCAATTCAAAAGAAAAATGTGAAAAAGAAAAATAAATGATCAAGAAGGAAATGTTGTTAATCAACTTTTGAAGAGAAAAATAACATCCAAATTTAAATCCTCACATTATGATTGTTATCACACAAATTGTGGTTTGGGAAAATCCCAACCCAAACACCAAGTGTGTGACACAACTGAGAACACCTATTATTGTCACCTCAATCGATGTCCCCCTCATTTTAGTGAAGGACAAGTCCAACACAAGGGAGGCTTATCGGTGACCCTATGGGGATTGTGATGGAAGATGGAAAGAGATCGAAGAGTGCCCCTATAGGTCAAATTCAAGGATGAGAATGAGGCTTGGGAAAGAGTCTTGGGAGCTGGTGAATGGTTTCCAAGGTTATGTACCTGCAAAACAATGTTAGACATGCCCGAACAAGACAAGATATGATGATAAAAAGCCTCAAACCAATGGGGAATCAACAAGAGACCTTGCTATCCCAAAATTGCAGCAATGTGGAAATACATATATCAGTAGTAAATAAGTTATGTCAATTGCAAATTAAACCATCAAAATCGAGTGTATGATGTTGGAAAATAAAGCAAGCAATTAGTAGACAATTCTCTAATATTTAGACCAAGACTTTGATAGCAAAAGAGGGATTTTATTAAGTGTTACTAGCAGAGTTTTATAACATCCTTATGGATATAAAACTTTTTCTACAACAACAAGTTCTAGCCACTAAAATCAACAAGCAATCCACCCAAACAATAGCTCTTAGACAATAGATCAATTATGACAACTTGCAAGTAAATTTTGGCAGTAGAAAAGTGAGTAAGAGAGTAAGTTTGTTGAATCCCTAATGGTTGTAGCTTAATGATTGTTACATAAGCTTAATAACTTAGCTAATCAAGACGTTATTAGGGCACAAGATAGCTTAAATCATGTAAAATTAAATTTCAAACTTGAAAAATTCTATCTCCTTGAAATTACGTTTACCAATGCACAATATTCAATCTCCAATGAAAAAGATTAGTGCCTTATCTATTGGGTCATGGAGTCTCTTGTTTATGAGCTAGGGTTTGTTACTCCTCCAGGGGTATAAGCCTTTTTACTCCCTAGAGTAAACAAACCTTAGCAAGGTCTTGCTACAAGGGTGTAAGCCTTTTTACTCCTTGTAGCAATAATTTAAAGTTTTTTCAATAACAATGAAGAGAAATTATTTGATGGAGGGTGTATGCCTTTATACTCTTCCAAGGGTTTGACAAATTAACCTTGAAATCAAGAAGAAACACTCAAAATTGCATAAATTCCTTACCTAATCCAAGAGATAGCATGAAAAACCCTTACTTATCAAGATATTCCACCACAATTTCCAAGAACGAGCATGCAAGACAAGTCACTCGTGTTTCTTCCATCAATAGACAAGTAAAGCATACATTTGCACAAGAGACAAGAGATAGTGATTCTCCCAAGTAGGGAGAAAATTGCATCCAAGAGTTATGTAATTCTCAAGTGAGTTGTGTCTAAAATGAAAGTGAGATGGCCTCTATTTATATGAGGTCATATAAACCAATTTGTACACATAAGAAAGTCAACAAAAAATCAAAAGAGCATTGACCCCCTTTATTTTCCTTTACAAATTGAAAAAATTAAATTACATAAAGTAAAACCCTCCAAGGGGTGACATCATTCCCTAGAAGGGTGACATTAAGCCTCTAAGTGAGATGTTGAGCCTCAATATGCAAGTCATTGGGCCTCCAAAGGTCATGTGTCCATCTCTCATGTTTTGGAGTGTCATCGTCATGTATCTTCTTCCTTCAAATCACATCACACCATGTCCGGAACCATCAAGCCCACCAAAACCCTAGCCTCCAAATGAAATCAAGGCTTATAAGGTGACATCCTAGGCCTCCAAAGGCCATTGTCCAAGTGCAAAGGGATATGAGGTCATCCTCTAGTGCTGTCAAGGTGCCTCCAAGGAAAATTTCATCACCTCATGTGCATAAGATCTCTAGGGTCCTCTACTCATCTTGTGGGGTATGACGTCCATCCTTGGGGTCCTCAACACCCCATGAAGGTCAAAATGGCACAATTCCTCCATGGAATGGTTCTTCACCTAGAAAGGTCTTGTAAAGAAAAACAAGTACACCCTCCAAGGGTTCATAAATCACATTTATCATGGCAAGTAATCCATATTCAATAAATGAACCACCCAAACATGTGCATCAAGTCCGCTCTTTTCAAACTAGACAAATGCTCAAAGACCTTATAAATTTTTCCAAATTTAAGTATGGGAGGGTTGTCATGGTGCCATATTGGGTAGATCAATCCTCGATTCAAGGAGTGTTTCCCCAAGACTACCCTCTCTAAGTCATGTAATGAGTATGAGGTGGATGGGGTTATGAATTTTGAGCATGGGCTTATTGGCATATCAAGGTTTCATATTGTTTCATTTATGGGTGCCTTTGTGGAGGGTGTGTTGCATCCCTCATTTGCGATGCAACCTTTTTCCAAGCCCTTTTATTTTCCATTAATTTATTATGGTCCAAAACATTGAGTGCTATGTGAAATGGAAAGTAAGGAGCACCACAATCCCACTTGGAGCTAAGAACACATTGAGTTCCATGTGCAAGGAAAGTAAAATACATCACAAATGCATTCCCTCAACGAGTGTGACATTTATTAATTATGTGTTTTCTTTTTTAAAGGTCCTTCAATTTTTTATGGAGAAGAATTTCATTTCTCTTAGGACCTTAGGGTGAGCATCTAGAGGGATAATTTATGGATTTCAACTTTTTCCAGCTACAACACCTCTGGGCCTTTAGCCACTTCTTCCCATGAAATGAGGTAGAGTCCCTTCTTGGGGTCAATAAGCCCGAAAACCCAAAAGATGAGGAAACAAAAGGGAAGAGGTATGGAAAATGATAAGTGTGTGCGTGAATGGTACGATGACCCTTCAAGGAGACCCCCTAGTAGCAACCCTTTTCCCGAGGGTGAACCACTTGCTAGGAAACCATTTCAACCATGAAGGTGAAATGAGGAAAAAGGTATAATTTTCAAGCAAATGTTTTCATAATCAAGAAAGGAATCTTTGCAACATGTTCAAATGCTTCAATTATTAAAATGACACTTACCACGAGACCAAACTCGTTACCTCATGAAGCAAGACCTATTGTCATCTATGGGCCAAGCTCGTGGGGTGGAAAATGTTGTTGTCGATCAATGATGATGTGTGGTGAGAGGAGGGGATTTGCCTGCTCATATGGCTCTTGGCACTCCATGTATTCAACCTGCAGGCCTTGAGACATCATATCCTTAGTTATCCCTAGCTTGGGGGGGGGTAACATATGGATCCTACATGGGTACATGTGCTCATTGTAGAGTACATGATAACCTCGACATCTCCTAGTAAGACCTATGCCTACACATACTCAAGAAAAAAGAATTAGACCATCGAGGGGTGGCTTGCTCACCCTTTATTCATATAATGAAAACTTCCAAAATTTCAACTATTCTTTAAAAAAGAAAATTTTGAATTTTTCAAAAATTCTAGCTAACATGTAATATGATTCAAGCAAATGTACCACAACTATTATGCATAAATGAAAATATAGAAACATGTAAAGCAAATCATGAAAGTAAATGCAACTTCACTACAATGAACACACAAATGCAAATGCAAGAAAGAAAATGACCTACCTACTTACCTAGGGCCTGAGGCCCATGGAGATCATGTCTTATAAACAAAGGGTCGGAGGATAGACCCATCAACTGGTAATGGAATCCTCCTCCCATCCATGGAAAATAAACAGTAAGTGCTCTTCTCAAACTTCTTATTGACAATGTAAGGGTATAGCCACAAAGCTTCATTTGTCTTGTCATATTTTGTCTTACCCTTCCTTTTATCCCACATGAGAGCAAGGTTGCCTTCATCAAATTCATCATAAGGTTGTTATTCAATGTAAGGTTGTGTGGGAATATTTGCTTCAACCATATGCTTGATATCTTGTTCTCGCTCTTTATCCTTCGTGTCCTCATCCTTCTTGAGTATCTTGATGGATCCTAGATATTTTCACTGGTATTCAGCAAGCTTCTCTTTATACTTATCCATATTCAGAACTAGTGCATCAATACAATCTTCTTGTAAAAAAGGTAAACCTTGAGGATCATATTCAATAAAGGGAGGTGCCACACACTCCAATAATCATGGCTATTTGGATCAACCAAATGATTCTTTATGAAATTTGGGCTGTATTAAATCGCAAATGTCCCATCCCCCATAGGGATACGTGCATGAGTGAGGTCCATACTGATAAAACATCCTAGGGTAGTGGACCAACTTCTTGATAAGAGCATGCCCTAAGCGTCAAGTGCATCAATCCAAACTGTATTCATGATGAGGTTGATGTGGGGAAAATCCTGAAGATACACCTCCACATATTCTATGAGACCATACACATTCACCCTTCTTGAATCAATACCACAAATGTTTCCATAAGGATGCATTGTCCGCAAACCATTTTTTTTCATAACCTTTAGAGACATCATCTTTTTCAAGGCTCTAGAATCCAACATACAATTATTTGAATGGAAGTCATTTATGCCCAAGGAAATATAAAAAGGAGGAGCCTCTTCTCCCTGGATCCCATGATACATAGTGTTTAGGATGACTGGAGGATCCTCTGCTCCATCTTGTAACTTCAATGCCTTCAAAACTTCTCTTCTTGTAGAAGGAATTTTACACATATCTACCATAGGTACCAACATATTCATCATCCCCATCATGCCTAGTACATCTGTGAGTCAGCTTGCATCCTTATTCGCTCGGATCCAATTAGGTCATTAGATGTCAGGTTTTAACGGGAAAGGAGTATTTATAGTGTTGTTATGCAATTTTATATTTCCTAAATCATGGATCTAGGAGTTGCCAAGCATATTATATCATTATTCCTTGGAGTAAATTATGGATCTAGAAACTTTTTTGAAAATGGCTCCCACCACCTTAGAATTTGGTTATGCATGCCCGGTGCCCATAATACCTCACAATTGCATAAATCCAGCGAAAAATCAGATGAATCTCTTCACCTATCGGTGCAAGCTGTGGAAGTAAGTCATGAACTGGAGGTGGATGTACTTCCTTTGTTGCTTGAGGTGGTGGGACTTGCACTTTGTTTCTTCTTGAGTATGTCATAATTTCTTTCTTCCTCAACTTGTCCTTCAGGTATTCATCCATTTGATTCAAGACTTCCAACCAAGCTTGTCTAGCTACCCTCTTCTTGATCTCTTCAAGTTGTTCTTCAGTGATTTCAATGTGTTCATCATCCCAAATAGTGAAAATTGTATCAATGAAGTTCAACATGTCCATAGTGCTTGGATGTTCTTCCTCTTTCATTCGTATGAGACACGCATGTTTCGTATGAGGTCCCTGGCAAGGAAAACACCACGGTCATCCCTCCATGGTGACCATCCCAACATGATCCAAGGTGTTAGGTTCCTTTGCCTCTTTTTCTGGCCTTGGTCTCGGACCTGTGTTTTCCCTCCACTGCTTGATAAATTGAGGTCTTGAAGTAGAATGATGTCTTTCAAAAAAATTCAACCTGCTCATTATTCGAATTTGACTCTGGACAAATTGGGCATTCATTTGATCAAAATTATGAGCCATGAGTGTGATTGGATCTTGTAGAATGCTAGTTGAAGTCTTTGTCTTAGGTTTTTCTTTGACACGAGGGAACTGAAAAGGCTCAATATTTGAGTTGATAAGATGTTATTCAATCTGAACACTATACTCTTTGGCCTTTGAAAAACTTTCAGGCATATTTTCCTTCAGAATAAAACCAAACTATCCTTCAAAATAATTCAAGTACATGAGGAGGACGACTGCTTCTCGTGGGCACAAGTCCTTCGAGATTTGACTATGCAAGTTGTCAAATCTAGTATCAAATTCCTTCACTGTTTTTTTTTCTTTCCTTTAGATTTGATTGAATTGCATTAATAGCATTATGTTGTCCTTCTTTTTTTTCCATCTACCTTTGAACAAATTAGTGAAATCTTCATAGGATGCCAAGTGATTGTCAAAAAATCCTTTGTACCACTTTTTTGTTATTTTCATCAAGAGACATAGTTAGTAACTTCATCGTAACATCTTCATGTTCTATACCATTGTCTTCCATGGCCACACCGAAAGATTCAATGTGCTCTTCAAGTGTGAATATTCCTGGAAGGATTGAATCTTCCTTGGGGAAGAATTTTAGGGAAAGGTGGGTTCTTAGGTTGTGGAGTCGCTGAATGAATTTATGAAAAGTTCATCAAAACGGAGGAGGGAACTTCCCTCAATTGGAGTTGCTAAGAAAGCTAGGGGAAAGGCTTTGGGATAAATTTCCAAGTTTCATTATGGGTCAGAAAGGATTTAAAACCCTCCCCAATAACGATTCCAAAAATATTATCACACAAATTGTAGTTTGCAAAAATCCCAACCCAAACACCAAGTGTGTGACACAACTAGGAACACCTATCATTGCCACCTCAATAGATGTTTCCCTAGTTTTAGCGAAGGACAAGTCCAACACAAGAGAGGCTTCTCGGTGACCCTAGGGGGATTCTAATGGAAGATGGAAAGAGATCGAAGAGTGCCCCTATAGGTCAAAGTCAAGGATGAAAATGAGGCTTGGGAAAGAGTCTTGGGAGATAGTGAATGGTTGCCAAGGTTATGTACATGTAAAACAATGTTAGACCTACCCGAACAAGACAAGATATGATGATAAAAAGCCTCAAACCAATGGGGAATCAACAAGAGACCTTATGTCCCAAAATTGCAGCAATATGGAAATATATATATCAGCAATAAATAACTTATGACAACTACAAATTAAACCATTAAAATCAAGTGTATGGTGTTGGAAAATAAAGCTAGCAATTAGTAGAGAACTCTCCAATATTTAGACCAATACTTTGATAGAAAAAGAGGGTTGTTATTAAGTGTTATTAATGGAGTTTTATAACAGCCATATCACTGTAGAACAAAAATTCTACAACGAAAATTTCTAGCCACTAAAATCAACAAGCAATCCACCCAAACAAAAACTCTTAGACAATAGATCAATTATGACAACTTGCAAGTAAATTCTGGCAGTAGAAAAGTGAGTAAGAGAGTAAAAGAGAGTAAGTTTGTTGTAGAGCTAATGGTTGTGGCTTAATGCATTTTACAATAGCTTAATAACTTGGAAAATCAAGGCGCCCTTAGGGCACAAGATAACTTAAAGCATGTAAAATTAAATTTCAAACTTGAACAATTCAATCTCCTTGAAATAATGTTTACCAATGTACAATATTCAATCTCCAATGCAAAAGATTAGTGCCTTATCTATTGGGTTATGGAGTCTCTTTTTTATGATCTAGGGTTTATTACTCCTCTAGGGGTGTAAGAATTTTTACTCCCTAGAGTAAACAAACCTTAGCAAGGTCTTGCTACAAGGGTGTAATCCTTTTTACTTCTTGTAGCAATCCTTTAAATTATTTTCAATGACAATGAAGAGAAATTATTTGATGGAGGGTGTATGCCTTTATAATCCTCCAAGGGTTTTACAAATTAACCTTGAAATCAATAAGAAACACACAAAATTGCAAAAATTCCTTACCTAATCCAAGAGATAGCATGAAAAACCCTTACTTATCAAGATATTCCACCACAATTGCCAAGAACAAGCATGCAAGAGAAGTCACTAGCATTTCTTCCACCAATAGACAAGTAATGCATCCATTTGCATAAGAGACAATAGATAGAGAATTTTCCAAGTAGGGTGAAAATTTCAGCCAAGAGTTATGTAATTCTCAAGTGAGTTATGTCTAAAATGAAAGTGATATGACCTCTATTTATATGAGGTCATCTAAACCAATTTGTCCACATAAGAAAGTCAACAACAAATTCAAATAGGGTTGACCCCCTTTATTTTCCTTTACCATTTGCAAAAATTAAATTACATAAAGTAAAACCCTCCAAGGGGTGACGTCATTATCTAGAAGGGTGACGTTGAGCCTCAATATGCAAGTCATTGGGCCTCCAAAGGCCATATGACCATTGTTGAGTCCATTTTTGTGCTTCCATAAACCATACTTTTGCTTCTTTATTTGACCATTTTTCCTTCATTTTATTCCACATTTCCCATGAAACAGCCTATCCAAGGTATATTTGTCATCCTTTAACTTCAGAATTGAATTTTCTAAATTTTTGCATTAAAATTCGAAATTTAGCAGAAATTGCAGGATTTCACCAAATCCCGTAATAGCTCCGTCGTTTGTATACTTGCAGGACACCTGGACGAAATCCAACACTTGGGTTGCGTTCCCAGATGTACAAGGATGGTGAATAAGCTATCAGATTCG